>CABFWO010003388.1:23163-34452 GCA_902155825.1 Timema genevievae
ACACACACACACACACACACAAACACACACAAACACACACACACACACACACAAACACACACAAACACACACACACACGTAGTAATCTAAACAGATCTTGTATATCTGATATGAGTATCGCATAATTATATCAGGACATTTTATTTTCATTTTAAAAGTTTCTGGTACAGTTCCCAGATGTACATGACAAACATTCAAGAGTTGTTGAGGTCACCAAGTGTAGAAAATTTAGCCAAACGTCTCCACTGAGGCAATATTTGTTTATTTTGGCCAAATAATGTTTTTTGGTCATAAAAACTGAACAAAAAATACGACAGGCCTTTACTCGAGTTGCCTTCCAACCCTCATCTTAAGTTCAAACACCTTTCTTAAGTTCCAATACCCACATTGAGTTCCAACATTCACCTTAAGTTCCAGCCACCACCTTGAGTTATAACACCCATATTAATATCTAGCACCCAGCTTAAGTTCTAACGCCTACCTTAAGTTACAACACCTACCTTAAGTTCTAGCACCCACCTTAAGTTTCAACACCCACCCAAATTTTCAACACCCACCTTAAGTTCTAAACTCCGCCTAAGTTACAACTTTACCACCTTAAGTTTCAACATCCATCTTAATTTCCAACATCCACCTCAAGTTCCAGCCCCCGCCTTAAATCTCAACCCTCGCCTTAATTTACAACACCCACCTTAAGTTCTAAACCCACCTCAACTTACAACCCCCTCCTTAAGTTCAAACACCACCTTAAGTTCAAACAACCACCTTAAGTTCCAACCCCCACCTTAAGTTCTAACACCCACTTTAATTTCCAAAAACCACCTTAGTTTCTGACACCCACATTGATTTACAATCCTCACCTTAAGTTCCAGCCCCCGGCCGCCTTAAGTATCAACACCCACGCCAGGTCAGACTTTTTGAACCTTTGCAGGTGAAGTCATTCATAGAGTCGACGTGAAGGCTAAAGTGACTTGAGAGTAAACACTCTGAGTACGACCTGGAAACGACCTCTCTCTTCTCTCTATCCCCCCCGCCCTTCTCTCTCTCTTTCTCATGAAAAGAGTCGCTATAATTTATTCCTTCAGGTCTGGTGCATGTATGCTCTGAGCCTATGCATATATTTACTGTTCCGTTCCTTTTTCCCCCTCCACACTTTCTTTTCCCTTCCCTATCGATGTATTTCTCTATCTTTCCTTCTATTTCCCTCGAGTACTTCCCAACGAACAAACAATGGAATGTCACTGCAGAGATAAACAAGACCAATAAGAACTTCGTACTTGCTCTAAGAACAATAAAAAAGATAAAGAATAGGCAGGCTTAAAATAAACACTTTGCGCCGAGCGCACACATGTAGCCATATATATAGGTATGTATATATATAACAGGGAAATATATTGGTGTACGTGTGTGACGGTAATGTTTGTATTACTTTAGCCATTCATTTCAGAATCCTCTTTGTGAAATAAAAAATATATACATTTTTTCAAATCTAGAGTATAGTCAGAACACCGTAAAAAGAAAGTAAAAAAATAAAGGGTACGGAACTCCACACGGACTTTCTCGCTCTATTGTTTAAAATTGAGATATTTACTCAAAGCTCGTAATATATGTGAAACGAAATAATATACACTAGCAAACCCAAACATAAATTGCACTATACTTATGTAAAACATTTTTTGAGTCCTAGTTTTAAATTTTATAACTTAATTTTAAAGAATTAATGTCCTCATTTGTGTGTTTGGACCGATAAAAAAGATCAATATTGGGTCAACATGGGTCAACACTTTGTATTACAATTTCGACATTTTATTAGGTGTTGCACATCTTCATGTCATTGCATTGCTATTAAATTCCTTATTTAGAAATTTTGACCATTAAAAAATGTAAATATTGACCATTGAGTCTAAAATGGAGATAGATCATTGTTGTACAAACATTTCTCCTAAGAGGTTTAAGGGAAAATAGCATAAACTTTTTAAGAGACTTACTTATATTTAATTACTCTATGGCATTGGAGAATTATAGCGTTAAAAATTAAGTAGTATCTCTTTAAAACTAAAGCTCACAAAATTGTATTAATATATTTACCAATATCTCAGAAACTGTTAGTTTTATATAAATATATTTCATATAAAAGTTTTTAATTTTTAATAGTACTACAATTTTGCAATGATAAGTTATTTATTATCTCAAATAGTTGCGGAAATACGGATATTTCAGCTTCTGTAAAGTACCCTAAAAGTAATTTTGATGGGAAAATGAAAATAGCCAGTTTATTTATAATCTTAATCAACGCCTAGATACGAATTTTAATCAAAATCGTTAGAGTCGATTTTAGAGAAAATCGATTTTTTCTCTTTTCACCTTTTATCAAAATACTCTTAATTTTAAGTTTTTATAGACACACAGACAGACGGCATTGCAAATACCACTTTTTAGGGTACGGGGTGTCATGCATGATACGTCGACATCCATCAACATTTCAGGTTAGATTTTTGTGTTCGAAAAGTTAAAAAAAATATAAATATTTTCGTATAGCTTGAAAGCTATTGGTTTTATAAAAATATGCATCGAATAAAATATTTGTATTATAAATAGATCTACATATTTGTAATGATAAGTAATTTCATATCTCAAATAGTTTCGGAGATATGATGAAAAATTATAATTTACGCATCACACCGGAGCCCTTAAAGTCATTTTGCCGAAATATTGAGAGTAGCCATTTTGTTTGGATTATTTTTAAATGCTAAGAAATGAAATTTAATCAAAATAGTTAGAGCCTACTTTGAGAAAATAAACTCTTTCTCTTTTTGCACTTCAGTAAACTACCCTTAATTTTAGGGTTAAATATCCAATTCCAAAAATCCCTCGGGGCAACCCTGTGAAAACCCTAGATACCAAGTTTTAGCTCGATCGGTAAAATAGTTTAGGCTCTAGTTGAAGGTAGAGACAGACAGACAGACGGAAATTCAAAAACCACTTTTTCGGATTCGGGGGGTCATGTATGAAACGTTGACATTCATCAAAATCTTGAGTTCGATTTTTTTTTGACGATCACGATAATTTCTCTACCCGTAAGATAGCGAGAAAGTAAAAATAAAAATAATATACTATATTAATTTAAAACATGAAGCGATTTCTTTCGACAGTAGATTACCATGGCTCTACTTGAACAATTTCCTTCCAGTTTTAATTTCACGCAACTCATTGGAGATAGAAAGTATTGTGATCGTCAAAACCCGGCCAATAATTCAATATTGTGAAAGAGGCAATATCCACATTTAGCAATTGTAATTTTGTGGAGAATCAAACCGGGGACCTTTAGATGATCAGACTACCAAGTGATCTAAGTCAGCGAACAATTTTTGACCATCCTTCTTTTGGTCTAATTGATTTTGCTCTCCAGCCTAGCGCAAGGGATCATCTGAATTTATTTTTTGTCATCGGTTGCATGGTCACTTTTGGGAAACAATGTTTTCATTTTATTGTTTTTCGCGTGGTCAATCTTCTCTTGAATATAAGACAAGTTTCGCAACGCTGGTTCGTCGATGTTGCCAGTAGCTCCTCCTTAACCCAAGCACACCACCTTCATACATAACTGAAAGTGAGTAGATTTGGCAATAGTTAAGCAAGAGAGAGGGAAAGAACTCGAAGATAAATCTTTTGTCGATAAATATGGATGTGTCAATACCGATATTTCATGTGCCTGCTCCAAACCATTCCAGTTACACTTTTGGAAAATTTCCAAGTTGCCGATACTGTTTCATTATCTATACAGCTCAGCAGTCATAACAGAATAAAGAAGCCAACTACTACCCCCTTCTCTACCCCAAAAAAAAACAAACCACTTTAATCTGTTTTAAATGACAATAAGAGGTTATTTAACTAACGATTTGAACCTTAAAATAAACACTTCTTCTTAAAATTTGATAGATTTAATATCGTCCTTATGAATCAGCTCCTTTTATTAAAGATTTTGTTAAAAATTGGTCAAAATTGGTTGATTTCACTAAGTCAAATATTTTCAAATTAGTACAAAAATGCATGTGGGTACTCGTTTTAGAGTTTTTTGATGAGAAAAATGGTGATCCTTCACTCTTCGTTTCATCACTAAATTGCCATAGCATCCTTCACATGTTTAAATACCATGCATCAGTATTAATTATTTGTTTAGTATATAAATCAAAATAAAAGTATTGAGATTAAATTTTTTCTTTAAAAATTAACCGAATTCATAGTAAATCAATAATATTGGTGTCAGCGAGGTACAAATGCAAATCACTATAATGAAGAATAAGTACTTATTACTTCTGAAGACCTAGCATAGAAAGGGAAGAGAACATCCGAAACGACACTGCCATGATGAGGTAGAGAAAACATGCGAATGACGAATCCGATACTCTTAAGACGGATTCACACAGAGAGGACTGTGCGCCGGCTGTGTCGTGTCGCTACCATTCACACTCACAAGACCGTGCGCCGGCTGTGTCGTGTCGCTACCATTCACACTCACAAGACCGTGCGCCAGGCTGTGATGTGTCGCTACCATTCACACTCACAAGACCGTGCGCCGGCTGTGTCATGTCGTTACCATGCTATGACTGTTTTGGTCACCGGAGTTACTTTAGACATTGAGTTTTTTCCGCTATTTCCTTCCAAACAACTTCTTGATGAAATTATCATCGTATTCTTTATGTTGAAAATTATAGACTATTTGTACCAAAATTACTAAGTTTTCCTAGGCTATAATAATTGCACACGATGGTTGTGTTGAAATATTCTACAGGCATTGTCATATTGTAGATAAGAACCTTCGTGAAAGTTCGCCTTTACCGGAAGAAGCCGAACTAGGAGAAACAACACATGGTTGACCATAGGACGCCCGAATTTCAATTCACACTGAGAGGGCTGTGCGCCTATCATGCTGGACCGTCTGGACCGTGACCTTGGGAGAAAACTTTTGAATAAATTCAAGACGACACAGTCGGAGTACGGTCGATTCACAGTTAATGCACAGCCCCTTTCAGTGTGAATCAAACAACGGTTTTACAAGGAAGGTTACCTACATGAAAATGGCCTGTTTGAGATTGTCTGCAGTACGACACAGTCGGCGCACAGCCCTCTTAGTGTGAATCCGTCTTTAAGTGGAACTGAGGATCGTTAGTATCGGTATCGCCCGATACGGCTACTAGCAGCAGTAGTGGGAGCGTGGTAGGGATTGAGGAGAGTTCATTACCGACACACCAGTTTGACCAGTATCGGTATCGGCAATGAATGACAAGCTGTACCGGTCCCAAAACTTTCCACAATGAGACTACGTTCCAGCTAACAGTTCTATAGTATCGACACATCCATATCTATAAAGCCCTAAATATTCTCAGCAGTGATATTGAGTGTAGTGGCGTCTTGCTTGCTCTTCTTCCCCTTAGGAGGTTAAAAAATGCTGTCCTCTTGGAGTAGATTGGGGAAGTAGTGAAGGGGGGGAATTGGTGGTTGGTCTGCTGAGGAGGCCTTTGTCCTGGAGGACTAGGCCGAGGTCAATTTCACGGTCCTTTGCCCCTGCCTTTTCTCCGCAACTTCATTAAAGTTACACCCTCGTTCCGACAAAGCTCTTCACTGGATGTTGGACATCTGTAAACATGATCTCTTTCCAGACCAGGTGTTTGTTTCTATCTGTACGTTTGACACAGGGGTAAAGGCACGGAGGGCGGCGTCGAAGAAATGCAGCCGCACTAGTGTGGCAATAGAATGGGTAAGCCACATTTGAAATCAAAAGTTGGGGGGAAAAAAACAACCTCCCAAAGCATCCAGCTAGGATTCGAATCCAATCTCCCTAGTAACTGAAAACAGGCCAAAATGGAACTAGCTCCTTTGTTCACGTGTCTAAGGGTACTACGAGCAATATTTATGTTAAATGGGAAACAAGAAAAATAAAATATAAAACTAGGCTACAGCAATTAATGGAGTTCTGCTAACTAGTAAGTAAAATAACCGAAGATAACAGAAGCAAGAAAGATATTATAAGTAGAATAACGCAGGCGAAGAAGGCTTTTCATGACAAGAAGACATTACTAACCTCGATTAGCATCGAATTGGAAATCTGGAAAAAGGTTCTTAAAGTAATATTTATGGAGCCTTGCGCTGCGCTTTACGGATGTGAAACATGGACCATTGGCGATACTGAAAGGAAAATATTAAAAGCATATTTTGAAACGTAGTGCTACAGAAGAATGTCAAAAATATCATAGATTAAGATTATATCAAATACAGAAGTGCCAAGAAAATGAAATAAAGAAAGGAAACTTTGGAGAGGTATAGGCGCGACAGCAAAATGAGTTGACGTATTAGGACATGTACTGAGACTGAGTTGACGTATTAGGACATGTACTGAGACATAGTTTGACCAATATAATTATAGAAGGAGATGTAGAAGGGGGAAATCCAAGAAGCAGACCAAGAGAAGAGTTCATGAATCAGATAACGGACGATGTTGGTAGAAGAAGGTACAAAGATGTAAGGAATT
The DNA here is from genome assembly GCA_902155825.1 of Timema genevievae. Lineage (NCBI taxonomy): Eukaryota > Metazoa > Arthropoda > Insecta > Phasmatodea > Timematidae > Timema > Timema genevievae. The sequence goes on from CABFWO010003388.1 coordinate 29,690, forward strand.
TGGCCCAGGATAGACAAAATGGTAGAGTTACTGGATACCAATGGCAAGATTAATGACTTAATGATGATAAAATCTAAAACATTAATTTTAAATGACCCACATCGGTGATCGAATGATCTAACGCGTCACCTCTTGTTTTATACTAGATTTCTGTTAACAGGGAAATCAGGGCTTGAATCCCGGCTGGGTGTTCTGAAGGTGGTTTTCTCCTTTTCCACAATTCCCTCACGCAAATGTGAGTACATTTTCACTAAAATTCCACCATCCTTTGACCTATTCAATTAGCGCAATTAATTTATGTTCGTATAGTCCAAACGACCATTAAAACGTGGTGTAAAAATTAACTATAGGGCGAATAGGATCTATAGTTGGCACTCACAGAGCTAATAGTTTAAAATTCAAACCCACCCCTAAAGCCATGCCCCTAAGGTCTTATAGGTTTTTCTGTTGATACGTCCCACACAACTTCGGAAAATTATGTAAATCCAGCGTCATATATTTGAATGTCAAGGTGATCTCTATTTGCGCTCGTTTTTCACACAATATACTTTTTTTTTTTAATTTAAAATAAAAAAAGAAGAAAACTTCCTACAGTCATACTGAGTACAAACAATTTGTCAGTAAACCGGTCAGAACACGTGAATGAGTTGAGCACACTATGAGTACATCTCTGTTAAAAAAAAATACTGCATTAATATTCCATCCAATAGGTATGTGGGAAGCGGGGACAAAAGGGGCCTATCCGCCAGTAACAATCCACCTGTATTGCAGAGGCAAGACAAATTATTAGACTAAACCAGTGGTTTCCAACTTTTTTTTTAGTGCGACCCCAATTTTTGTCTCAGAGATTGTCGCGACCCCTTGCGTTTGGATCTTAGATTTTAAATTGATATAAAATGATTATATAACTATTATCAAATGTATCACTCACTTTTAATACACAATTTAAAAAAAAACAAAGTGTATAGATAGCAAAAACAATGTCAAAAGTAACTAAACATAAGCTGCACAGTTAGTGGGATTTTTGAGCCTGCATTGATACACATATTTTATTAAATCTTTGCACTAATGAAGAAATTGCCAATTTGAAATCCAGCCCTACGTTAAGCCAATTTCTATATTTAGTTTTAGTGGTAGCCACATCCGAAAATCTGGCTTCGCAGATTTAGGACGTGGAAAACGGCAAGAGAACTGCTACAGCTTTTGCACTAATTGTTGGGTAATCACTTTCAGCCTGAAGCCAAAATTGTGTGAACTCACTTGTTTTAAAATTGTGTTCCATTATGCGATCTGAGGACAGGTATATCAGTTTTTCTTGTTCACTAGTTGGCAGCCTCTTTTTTACTTCAACAGAAAAAGTATTTCTGACCAACTCATTTTGACTGACACCTTAAACAGATTCCTTAAAATATTTATTGAATCTTAATTTTAGCAATTTGAGGTGGTCAGTGATAAAAAAAAGTTTTAAAATCGTGCCGCACATTGTCATGTTCTTCAAGCGTTTCGTCCAGTCTTGGGAACATGTCAAGAAAACTTTCTTCAACTTTAGCCAGCCATAGATCCTGTTTCCCAATAAAAGCGGTCACCTTGTTCATTTGAAGTGTAAATGTTCCATCCAGACCTCTGCATTATTATTATTATTATTATTATTATTATTATTAGCTCCGCGTCTTACTACCCGTTCGGGTTATACGCACTTACGCTAATGTGTGATGGTAGGGTTATTGTGAGATGAAATGGAGGACCTACAGTTTAACGTGGAATCCGAACCACGGTGGAGGCCTGGTATTCCACACATTCACAAGTTGTGATTAATACACGTCTTGTCAGAGGTGAAGGAAGGGTTTGGGAATCAGATAAATTTGTGCCGGGACCGCAGACCTCTGCAGTGATGTGTTTAAAATATTAAGTCTTTCGAATATATCAGCACGATACGCTAGTTTGCAAAAGAAACTGTTCTTATTGATCTCATTTTTATTCCCGGGATAGTCACTGTCTTTGAGGTAAAGACTAATTTCATCCTTCAATTCAAACACCCTTGCAATCACTTTCCCAGGTGACAACCAGTGTGCAGCCCCTGTTCCCTCGCATAAAGCAGCAAACAAACGTGATTCAGTTGGTCTCGTCTTAATGTAGTTCACTATTTTAATGGTGGAACTAACTACAACACTTAGTTCTGTACTCACGTTATTTAATGCAAATGACTCCTTGTGGATCATACAGTGAGTCCAGATGGTGTTGGGAGCCTTCCCTTTTCACGAGAGCTTGTAAACCACTTCTTTCTCCAGACATGGCAGGAGCACCATCACTGCACATTCCAACGCAATCTTCCCACTTCATATCATTTGTTGTCAAAAAATCATCCAAAATCTTGAAAAGTCCCTTAGCACTGGCTCTTTCTGGAATCGGCTTGCAGAACAATAGGTCCTCTTTGACAGATATGTTATTGGTGTAGCGAACCTAAGCTATAAGGTGGGCATCCTTCACTGAGTCAGTGGCTTCGTCGACCTGTAATGCAAATATTGACATTTTAAAAGCTTCGGTCAGTTGTTCTTGTATGTCTGGCACCATGTCAGATATCCGTCTTCCCACTGTGTTATCTTACAGAGGGATCTTCCTGACTAAATCTGCAGATGCTTTGTAGATCATTATTTCAGTGATTTCGATAGCAGCAGACAAAACGAGTGTCTCTCCAACAGAATGAGACTTCTTACATTTTGCGATCATATACAAAACTTTGTATAATGACAGAAGTCCCTTGGTAGGAATACTTGTCATGTTTATCATTGATTTGGTCTGTCCAGAATATTCCTCCAATTTTTTTCTTTAAAAAAATCACCCAGTTTTCCTGCATGCTGGATGTGTTTTGATTTAAAGTGTCGCTTCAGCTTGTTAGATTTCACACTCTCTGAAGATGAAACAGACAAACACAGCAAGCACAAAGGTCTTTCCTCGCCATATTTTTCAACAATAGGGAACCCAAACGATAAAAAATCTTCAACATACTTTCTAACTTGTTATTATGTTGTTATTCACATGCACTTTTGTGAACAAAGGAGGGAATCTTACGGAAACGCACAGAAATGAAAACTACAAAACAACAATACACAAGCTTGCCAGATAAGCACACACTGCGCAAGATCGGTGGTTGACCACTCAGGGAAGCAGACTGACTCAGCTTTGTTAGCACGCGGCTTTTACACGAAAGCGAACGAGAGTTCACAGAAGAGAATGAAGGGCTTGGGGATATATATATATATATATATATATATATATATATATATATATATTTGATTATAGCTCAGAAACTATTGGTTCTATAAAGATACATTTCAACTAAAAGATGTTTATCTTTAGCTTACCACAACTTTACCATGATAAGATATTTCGTATCTCAGAGTTGTGGAGAAAGTATCAAAATTGTAAAATTTCCTTCATATAAAGTACTATACCATCAAAGTCATTTTCATGAAAAAATTAGAATTACCATCATATTAATAATAATAAATAGTGTCTAGATATAACATTTAACCAAAATCGTTAGAGCGAATTTCGAGAAAATCTAATTCTTCTCTTTTTGCTCTTCAGCAAACTACCCTTAAATTTAGGATTGGATATCTAACTCCAAAAACCTCTCGGGGGACTTTATGCACACCCCAGATGCCAAGTTTTATCCCAATCTGTAAAATAGTTTCGGCTCTAGCCCGAGGTACAGACAGACAGACGGCATTGCGAAAACAACTTTTTTGGTTTCATGGGGTCATGAACTATCGACATTTATGAAAATCTAGAATTAGATTTTTTTTTTTTTTTGACGATCACAATCCATTCTCTCCGAGTTGTCGAGAGAAAGTAAAAATGTGATATTTCCCCTTTATTTTCAACCATAAAACAAAGAGAATTTGTTAATAACAAATATGTATGGCTTCAACTAGGCACGTCAAACATGAAAATAGAAGTTAATACTGTCCGCTGTGTGCACTGGCTTTCAATTGGGTAAAGAATCTTCCTGCATTTTCATTGAATCCGAATCTTCGCTTACTAACTCAAATATAATATTTTGTAATTAAAATGTTCCGAATGTAATACTTTATAATGAAAATGTTGTCAAACTCAAATCTAATATTAGGCTTTTTTTAATTGAGTCAAATAAAAAAACAGGGTAAATAAACCAGGCCAAAATAATAACGAGAATTTAAATATTACGGGAGTAAAGTAAGTGTTTTTTTATCAATGTTTATTGAGGAAAAAAATCTAAAAAAAGTTTTTTGTCAGAAAATAAATATATTATTTTAAAATTTTACTTATATTTAATTTACTCACTGCAATTTAAGTACTCTTAACATTTCATATCACTCAATCCTAATGTCTAAAAAAAAACACTAAATGACTAAAGCAATCTAATTTACCAAATCGTAAAAAAATTATATAAGATAACGAAAGGGGAGTGGGTAGTGAGAGGGGACGAAATATCTTACGATCCTCCATGTCCCCCCACAGAGAGGGGTCTAAAATCATGAAAAAAACTCTTACGTAATTTAAGGATTGCCCATTATATTTCACTTAGCCTACTTCTAGCGTATGGCCCATTATGTCTAACGAATCATAAATTAGTAAACAAATAATAAATAACAAGCGATTTTTTTTAAACCATCATCAATTTGATTTTTTTGGCACTTAGGTTGTTTCTTCAATCAATTCAGAGACACATTTTACCAATTTTTTTTTTTTCCAGACAGACGTAAGGAGGACTTTGGAGAATA
>CABFWO010003388.1:34754-51257 GCA_902155825.1 Timema genevievae
AGGAAAAAAAAAAAAAAAAGACCAGAGGAAACTATCCCTCTAAAAATACATAAATGAAAGATCTTCCTAATGAGATATGTAAACTGAAATGACAAAAATCTATCTCCTCTACCATTTAGCCCCCCTTCCCCTTCTGCCAACCCTTCACTACAAACACATAGACATGCGCATGTTTTCTTAACTCATCCGCACCTCCGTAGTTCATGTACATCCACCTTATGACAGTCCCAGTATGTAGGATTAACTAAACCTTACACTATATGCCCCCCTCCCCTCCTTCCCACCCTACACACCACAAACTCTACTCAGTGCGACTACTCCCTTTCCCATCAACCAACGCTATTCAAATAAATATACACATATTTTTTTTATTATTGTTCCTGTCCTCTCACATGTGTATGGGACTTCTCAGAAACTCACCTCCTCAAATGCTAAGATGCTTCACCAGTGTTATATTAGTTTACACGTATGCGAAGTTAGAAGTTATATTTTTATATACTTACTCATTTACTCTCTATGGAATTAGGAGCTCGAGAAAGTTCATTGCTGAAGTTACAAAAGTACGCCACCTATCCCTATATAAAGTTAGTTCTAGCCAGTCCACCTCATTACACCATATCCCTATCTTGAGATAGTAGTCCTCCGTGCACCTCATTACACCCTATCTCTTTAAGGTTCTTTCTATTGTTAACTCTGTAAACTTCTATGGTATTGAGGTAAAGTCCTTGCCTCAGGACCCGATGTTCAAGGTCGATGGAATATTATTAAACAATAAAAAGTCGTAGATCAATTAAAGCCGTTAGTCCCATGTCGATCGTGGCATGTAAATGAACCCTTGAAATTATGTGAAATAAATACCTTTCCCTTCAAAATTTAGAGTCTCTTTTACCCTCGCTTATATAAATTCTCGTCTGCTAATATTATCAGTTGGGACAGAATTTCCAAGTTAAATACCTCAAATAAATGAAAATAATACTTCCATCCTCCAATATGCGTCCTAAGTCTTCCCACTGGACTCTTCCCATTAGGATGGCCAGTCATTACCTTGAACGTAAATAGTTTCTTCCATTCACGCTGCATGTCCTGCCTACAATACCCTGCAAGATTTGACTATCCTAACAATGTCTTGTGGTATACACAGGGTATTTAACTCAATTATATGTAAACTCCTCCACTCTCCATTATTTTCATCCCCCTTATGGACTAAATATTTTTCTAGAAACTTTGTTTGTCGAAAACCTTAATTATTTTTTGTCATGTAAGATGAGAGAGTAGTTTTACAACCCCATAGAGGGATAAGGAAGGTTTTTAATTTAGAGGAAATCCACCCGCATTTGCGTGAAGAGAGAGTGGAAAAACATTTAGAAAAAAAACCCACGCGCAGTCTACTCGACCGGGATCGAACCCCGATATTCCCGTTGGCCGTCTAGTATAACACGAGAGTAGCGCATTAGACCAAGTGGCCACCGAAACGGGTTAAAAGTTTTATTCTATATGAAAAAACAACTCGGCCAAATGATTTCCAGTTTATTTAAAAATAACTCGATGTATTGTGTGTGTGTGAGCAGAACCTGGGTTCTACTACTGAACAGCGATGATTGTTGTTGTGTGGAAAGGAGAAATTAAGAAGGGGAGGTAGAAGTTTTCTGTTATGTGAATGTCTGAATACGTGACATAAAACGTCCAAGCCTAAAGCCTTGAAAATTAACACTACGTCTGTATTGAAATGTTAGACCATTAAAACATGTTCTTGCCCAAGGATCAACGGCTCATATTTCATTTGAAAGGGGAAAAAAAAAGGAAATAGGTTTTTATTCTTTCTCGTTATGTGGGCGGTGTTGAATGACAACAAGAGCAAAATAGAATTTTAAAAAAATACTTATTTGCAGGTGAAAGACTTGTCTGGGAAGGTTTTTTTTACGGGAGTAAAATTCACGTCAGGGAATCGAATCGAAATATTTATCGGTTCCTGTTCTTCCAGTTCTGGTTCCGGTTGGAGAAAAATAAAAGTACCAGTTCCTTTTTTTGTTCTTGATTAGTTTTCTGCTTTAATACAGGTTCATATATTGTTTTATTTAACAGTTAATACTACCACTATAAAATACTTGAATAGAAAATATATTAAAAATAATTTACAATAAATTAAACGTTAGATTTATTAGTTTAAAAAGAAAAAAATAGTAATACAACCAAATTTGACAAAAAAAAATCCTGAAAAGAGTAAAGATAGATTATTTCAAAATAATAATAGGCTAAACAAAATGAGGGCATAAACTAAAATTTAAAAAAAATAATTTAAAAACCGACGATAAAATTTATAAAATTATAGTCTATAGATTCCAATTCCAGTTTTGGTTCTCAGGCTATTTATTTTTAGGTTTCGTGTTCCGGTTCCTTAACAATAACTTAATTTTGGTTATCGGTTCTGGTTCCAGTGTGACTCCCTTTGAAAACAAGACGCGATTTCTTCAAATTAGTTTTCAAAACTGAAAGTATTAATTAGGGAACGTTGGGGAAGCGGGAAAAGGGCAGTACTTTTGAAGTTTTCATATCAAAACATTTTTTTAGTCAAAATAAATCAAATAATTCTCCATTAGAAATATAGAGATTAATTTTCTTCACATTGTGATATCAACAATTCTTGAATATTTGTCAAGGGTGATATTCAACAACAGTTAAGTTCACAATGTGAAGAAAATTAAACTCTATGTTTCTAATGAAGCAATATTTTATTCATTTTGGCCAAACAATTAATGATTGATACAAAAACTGCAAAAAAAAAAAAAACTGTCCCTAACTCGCATCCCCTACATTCCCATCTTGCTAGTAATTTGAATAGTTTAGGGAAATTTGTTTTTTTAGAAGTGTGACTTGTACTGGTTGCTTGCCTTTGAATGATTTTGTGAACAAATTTACAAAAGCCAAAGTCCAACACCTTTGCTGAGTAGGAAACGTGACTGCCTACTGAGCTAAGTGTCCTTGGTTTTATTCCCTGCATGGTTGAAAATATTATCATTGGTGAAATGTGGGTTTATCCTATCACAGTGATAAATTAACGGTTAGGTTTACTGTGGGTGGTGTTTCCTTTGTGGTTTTCATCTCACTCTCTACACAAATGCGGGTACACTTCCTCATGCCTAGCCCATGGGTGTAATTAGTAGGCCAACATATGCGTATAGCCCGAATGGGTGCTAAAAATATACAATAAATATTTGTGGTCTTGGAATAGTTGAGATAGGAAGGGGGCCCCACCCCACCTTAATACCCCCTTCCCTGGGTGATCAACTACCATATAGACATTGTCGATATTTAAGTTATATATTTTACAAAAACATTGTTTTCCTTAATTGATGTCACCTGATTGAATTGTTTTGGAACAAGATTTTCGAAACATAATTTAGATATTTTATAGTCCTTATAAGTGATTTATTTGGACAGTTCAATTAATTAGCAGAAAAAAATAAAATTTTACAAGTTTTTAACTGGAGCTTACAGTGAACCTGTGTGCCCTTAGATTTTTTTTTTTTTAATATGTTCGATTTTGACAAAAATACTTAGAATTGAAAATATGACCTCTTCTTTTTTTCGCTGATGTCCCTTGGTTTCAAATGTGTCTCGACTCACAATGTGTGTGCTCTTGGCGGAGTATTTCAGTTTGTCATAACACGTCACATATGATTTATGTGACGCCCAGAGGAAACGAGGCTATGAAGGAGGGATCGTTCAGTATGTAGGTTGAACCCACCCCTTCTATATACGTACTGTATTTATAACGCAAAAATTATTTTTTAACGAGTGTCGTAAAACGTTGAGACGATCGTTTGGCCTCAGAGCTATTTCCAGGGATGTAATTATAGCGTCCTACAGTTACTTTGTTTCTTTTTTTTTTTTTTTTTTNNNAATTTCTTTTTTTTTTTTTTTTTTTTTTTTTTAACGAAATGGTGCGAAAAAATTTTACATACGTTCTAATTTTGTATATTATAGTTTTGCTAAATATTATGGAAAGTTATCTATCACTCATTTCCCAAAATACAATTTTGCTAAAGTTATTTAAAAAAAATAATTAGAGAATATATATACAGTACCGGTATTAAAAAAAAAGGATTTTCAGTTAGCTAGCCATGTATGATTTTGAACTAAAGATTTTTTTAAATCTTATTTAATATATGTAGTAAAAACTCTTCCCAGATACCTATTTTAAAACAAATAGTTGACATAATTTTTAAAACCCTAACATTTTTATAAACGATTAATGAGTAAATAATTACTTTAAAATATGTTTTTCCTAAAATTAAATTATATAATCTTATTTAATCATGTTAAACACTCCTAATGGCCCTCACATATAAAAAATGAAGCGTTTGTTTGCTTGTCATGAGCATTGCATGATATCTACCCCACATAAAGGGCTGAAATTTTAAAATTTTTGATTAGATTTTTTTAATTCACTAAAAACTGAGTAGGAATAAATAAAAATAAAGCCATTTTAATCCAAACTAAATCTCTAAAGCAATTTTAAAAATAATTTCGAATTTTCAAATGGAGTCATTGGTACACCACTTTTAATTTTAGAGATGGAATTAAATCACGATTTGGCCTTGAGGTTTGACCATATAACAACATTTAATATCCAATTTGAACGAAATTCATCAAACCATTTAGACTGTAGCCCTGGGAACAAACAGGCAGACTTTTATAAAAGTCACTTTTTTACTCACATTATTTTATGGATGTGAAGCGTCGGTTTGTCAGGAAAAACAAAAGAGCAAGGTGAATGCAGTTGGAATGAGATATCTAATAATTGTATGTGAAAAACTCGTAGGGACAGAGTCACTAATGAATGGGCGCTGAAGGAGTGTGGTTTGAAAGGGAATTCAATAGATCAATGTGAAAGAGGAGTCTTACGTTGGCATGTTGAGAGGATGAGTGTGGATCGAGTGACGAAGCAAATACATGAAGGTAGAGTGTGTGTGGATCAAAAGGAAGGGGTAGGCCACGTAAGGCGTGGTTAGATGTTGTATATGAATATGTGAAAAAAAGAAACGTCAAGAGTTTTAAGAATCAAAGAGCATGTAAATATTTGAGATATGAAATTACTTATAATTACAAATATGTAGATCTATTTATAATACAAATATTTTATTCGAAACATATTTTTATAAAACCAATAACTTTCAAGCTATACGCAAATATTTTTATTTTTTTAAATTTCAATACAAAAGGTAAAGTATTGCGACCGTAAAAAAAAAAATCTAACCTGAAATGTTGTTGGATGTTGACGTCTCATGACCTCCCGAACCCTAAAAAGTGGTCTTTGCAATGCAGTCTGTTTGAACTTAAAATTAAGAGTAGTTTAATAAAGGGCGAAAAGAGAAAAAATCAATTTTCTCAAAATCGGCTCTAACGATTTTGATTAAAGTTATGAACCGGGCGTTGATTACGATTATAAATAAACTGGCTATTTTCATTTTCCCATGAAAATGACTTTTAGGATACCTTACAGAAGCTAAAATTTCCGTATCTCCGCAACTATGTGAGATACTAAATAACCTATCATTGCAAAATTGTAGTACTATTAAAAACAAAAAACTTTTATATGAATTATATTTTTATAAAACCAACAGTTTCTGAAATATTGGCAAATATATTAATATAATTTTGTGAGCTTTAGTTGTAAAGAGATATTACTTAAGTTTTAACGCAATAATTCTCCAATGCCATAGAGTAATTAAACATAAGTCTCTCAAAAAGTTTATGTTATTTTTTCATTAACTTCTTAGATCATTGTTGTAGAAAGATTTCTCCTATCTATCCCCATTTTAGACTCAATAGTCAATATTTAAATTTTTTATTGGTCAAAATTTATAAATGATGAATTTAATAGCAATGCAATGACATGAAGATGTGCAACACCTAATAAAATGTCGAAAATTTTAACCGGAATTAGAAATTTATACGAAGTGTTGACCCTTGTGGATCCAATATTGATCTTTTTTATCAGTCCAAACATACACATGAGGACTTTAACTCTTTAAAAATAAAAATATAAAATTTAAAACCGGGACTCAAAAACTGTTTTACATAAATGTAGTGCAATTTATGCTTGGATTTGTTAGTGTATCGTTTCACATACATTATGAGTTTTGAGTTAATATCTCCATTTTAAAACAATAGAGCGAGAAAGTTCGTCCTGATTTCCGTACCATTTATTTATTTTAGTTCAGGGACACATGATCAGGAAGTAAATTTTTTTTACCAATTATAGCATTCTCCCTATGTGATAAAGTAATATATATAGCTATACTATTACCTATGGACCGACACCCTAGCTCGATTGGTAGCGTGTCTGCCTAGTGAGCTGAGGTTCCTAGGTTCGATTTCCAGCGTGTCTGAAAAATGTATCATTTGGTGAACTGCAGGTTTCCCCTTTCACAGTGATGAAATAACTCTAATAAAGTAATACCCACCTAACTTGTTTCCCGGACGTTAGGGTTTAAATTCTGACCTGAGATTGGATTTTCCTAAAAATATTTCAAACTATTTATTCAAAATCCTTTTTTTTTAAAAAAGTTCTACTAACTCAATTTAAATGCGTAAATCTCGGACTAGTAATAGGACACGCTAGAAATAAACAAATAAATAAATTAAAAAACTCTGGTATGTGAAGGTGAACCCCATTCCCCCACGATACGGCTACCGGTGCAGAAGTTGGCCGCTGTAGGGAATGTTAATGTTTGTGGGTGGCAGCCTTGCGTGCTGGTGGAGGGGGAAAGAGGATGGGGTGTAAGGGGGGCCCTCAACACGCAACAACTTCTCTTCCCAAGTCACGCCAAGCCGTCTGTCTGCTGATGGAAGGCAGTAATCCTGGTAAACCCCTAAAGGGGGGTTAAAATTCTAACACACACACACACACATACGAGAGGAGGGAGCACTTGACGTTTTTCTCACGCGAAATAAAAGCGGTAAGAGGAGGGAAGTGGGGGGGATTGTGCGGGGTCTTAGGGGGCTTGAAGGGGGTCTAACCTTAGGGTTTATATTTCAATATAATAACACGCACCCCCTCAAGGAGGATTGGCTTCGTGTTAACGGTATCGATATTTTGACTTGCGGCTGGGGGTGAGCGATGATAGGGAAAGGGGGAATACTGAAGCTAACACATGCCGTGACGAGATGCTGACAGAAATATTCTCCTCTCGTGTAAATAATTAAATTATGTGAAATAGTTTAGAATCTAGAATTTTTTTCCCTCATCATAGCAGCAGCGAGAAAGTATCAATAGATGTCAGGCCCCACTCTCACTAGCCACTGCTTAAAATACAATGGTATGTGTCGTTTTCTGGAGCTACTTCTCTATATAGACTTATACTTGCTTCCTATTTTCGCCTACAACCACCAGTAGCGTGTACGACCAGGTAGTACTAGATGCTGATTGGAGGATATTTATATCCTTGGCTTGTGATTGGCTGCTATAAATAGCACAAGCTCAGTACAGTGCATCTTCGTTCCTGTCCATTTGCCCTCATTAGATTCTAATGTGTGACCATTAGTTTTTAATGTGTGCCCCATGGTTTTGGGTGGGAGTGTGCAGTCTCGGGCACTCCTCCGCGACGTATGCCCCAGGGTTTTGGGTGGGAGTTAATTTGTGGGGGAGTGCGCAGTCTCAAGCACTCCTCCACGCCGAAAGCGGTAACATCTTCTCTCGATACTACACATCTGAGAAAGTATACTCGCATTTGGAAAACTATTCTGCGAACCTAGGGTGCTATTTGTCCACCACACATGTTTTAGGCATATTGGACTGGACTTCCACATTCCACGCATATTTTAGTTTCACAATTTGCTTGGGATTGAAATGTGAAAAGCTACAAGCATTATTGTATATCTAAAGTAATTAACGTTTGTTGACCTACCAACCCTAGTAGGGATTTGAACCCCTATCTACCTCATTCAGTGGCTGAGCTTGACATTTAGACTGCGTGCCCACTCTTCAGTCACACACAAATGTTACGGTAGTATGTGACAGGGCGAGGTGTGTACCAGTATTTGCGTGGGGAACGAGGTTGAAAACAATCACGAGCACAGCGGTTGGATAGCGGTCCTTCACAGCTTAGGACCACCCCTATCAAAAACAGCCGCCATGAGACCATGGAAACGCGCTATGAAGCAACCATGGCCTGCGTGGAAAAATTTAAGAATGCCGGCTACACGGTCGTAGAGATGTGGGAGTGTATGTTTAATGCGATGAAATGCACATACAAGGACTTGAAACAATTTGTACTCCAGCTTTACAGCAAGGAGCCACTCAGTCCCAGGGACGCATTCTTTGGTGGGCTTACAAACTTTATCAAATTCTTCCAAGAAACAGGCCTTTCTTGTGGAGAGAAGATCAAGTACTTGGGTGTGTGTTCATTGTATTCTTACGTTTGCAAGTACAAAAAATACCCCATCAGCCACCCCATAATTCACTTGGAACGAAATTGTCCGTCTATAGATCAAGTAGAAGGCATAGCCAAAGTTGCCGTGACGCCTCCACGGGATATATACATGCCCGTATTGCCTTCATGGATGCACGACAAGTTAATTCTCATCTTGTGCAGGAAATGCGGGGAAGAGAAGAACCAAGGCGCGTGTCAGCACAACGATAAGAAAGATCGTTGGTTGACAGGCGTCTGGGTGATTGATGAGATCTGGAAAGCCGTTGAGAAAGGCTTCATGATTGAAGCCAAACACGAAGTGTGGGAGTACAATGTATCTGTTTACGATTATCAGACACGTTCTGGCGGATCATTTCACGGGTACATTGATATTTTTTTGAAAATTAAACAAGAAGCCAGCGGATGGCCAGAGTGGTGTACATCACAAGATGAGAAGTTAGATTATTTTCAAAATCATGAGGAAAGGTTTAGGGTAAATCTTGATTTCGATTCTGTTTGTAAAATCCCTGGTCTCCACACACTGGTTAGACTCTTTTTAAATTCACTATGGGGAATGATTGGGCAAAGACCCGATTTACCACGCGTAGCCGTTGTCAACAACTATTAGGACACCCACAAAAAAATGACGGATCCGTACATCACCCTGGACAACATCATTAATATTAATGATGAGGTTATGTTCCTCAATTACAAGGATGCGCGTGACGCGTTGCGCCCTAACTCTAACACCAGTGTTGCGGTGGCATGCTACACGACTGCTATGGCTAGGTTACACTTATACAGCATCGTTGAAAAATTGGGGGACCGTGTTTTATATCATGATACAGATAGCGTTCTATTCACGGAATGCCCCAGCGATTGGAGTCCACCGACCGGATACTTTTTAGGTGACCTCGCTGACGAACTTCAGGATTATGGTCCGGGAAGCTATATTAGTGCCTTTGTATCTGGTGGCTCCAATAATTACGCATACCGAGTTTGTGTTGGTGGCGATCCTGCCAAAACAAAAACGGTGTGCAAGGTTCATGGGATCACCATAAACTTCGGCAACCAGATCGAAGTTAATTTTGACGTTTAGAAAGCGATGGTCACCGGCCAGGCTGCGGAAATTTACACACAGATACCACAGAAAATTGTAAGAAAAGATCTGGCGACTGTATGTACCGTTTCGCAGACTAAAGTCTATCGGCCAGTGTACACCAAACGAGGGGTAACTGATGATTATAATACGTTATCGTTTGAGTATCAAAGTCCTTGTAAACGAACTCGACACAACTAAAAGGTGATCATTTAGACAGGCTGAGTAATCATTTTTTTCTTTCATTCTAGACAGTTTCACTGACATATCATTTTTCAAAGATTTTAGATTTTTCATATTTTTTCTGCATGAAAACACGGATATTTTTTATTGATTTATTTTATGCACCCGGGAAACCTTTTTTTTAATTTTTTATACAACAGTACAATCCTTTACCTACCTGATAATTTCTAGTCAAATAGAATTAGTTATATATATATATATTAATTCTAGTAAAAAATAATTTCTTGTACATATTTTAAATTGAAATCATCTCTATGCGTATATATTCAAATACACTTTAAACTTTGTTAAGATATTTAGTACCAAGGCCTCTATTCCCGCTATGAACGCAAGATACTGGTTATTGTTTACTTAACATGTATGTTATACTTCAAAGTTTAAGATATATTTGTAAATACATATTCTATAAATATCTTTTTTTTAATAAATATCCCAAGTATTATTTTAGTGGAAAGCTAAATTTGTAAAACTGTTATGTTTGTAAATAAATATTATAAAACTATTATAAGTGTGTCTTAACGTTTACACCCCCTCCCTCCTATCCTATAAAGACAAGTTCATTTAACTTATAAGCTCAGTCTCAAACATTATGGACAAATTGAAACATCCATTTTTGGCCATCATCAGTGGCCCTTCCGGCTGTGGAAATTCACATTTTGTAGCCGATTTTATCCATCACTTGGACACAACGTGTGACGTTAAATTTGATAAAATCTCCTGGTATTATGCTTTATCGCAACCGGGATTTTTAACAGGATGGGCCAGGTCCTCGCGTAATATTTTGTAAGGGATTGCCGGAAATGGATGGCGACAGTAATGACTCCCCACAGCTGATTATACTGGACGACCTGATGCGTGAAGCCAACGAAGTGGTCGTCGATCTTTTCAATAAAGGATGGCATCATCAAAATGTTAGAATCCTGTACCTTACACAAAATATATTCCACCAACGCAAGGGCCAAAAAGACATTTCTAACGCACATTATATTGTGCTTTTTAAAAATCACCGGAATAAAGCTCAGATACAACACTTTGCACGTCAGGCATGTCCTGAAAACCCAGGTGTTTTGCAAGAGGCTTACACTGATGCTACAAGTACTCCCCACGGGTATATATTGTTAGCTTTCAAGCAAGGTACACCCGAATGGTTTAAATATAGAACCAGCA
This sequence comes from Timema genevievae, assembly GCA_902155825.1. Classification (NCBI taxonomy): domain Eukaryota; kingdom Metazoa; phylum Arthropoda; class Insecta; order Phasmatodea; family Timematidae; genus Timema; species Timema genevievae. Next base: position 45,678 of record CABFWO010003388.1, read on the forward strand.
CCGTTGTTGGGTGCTGCGTGTACCTTGCACGCAAAAGCTATAAAAACACCGGTACTTCCCGTACACAGATAATTTCATAACCAGGAGTCCCAAAGCGATAAAGCCCTCAGAAACATGCCGCCTTGCTGAAAACGGCAGACCAGACACTGATTGACTCTGTTTGCGAGCGTGCCTACAACACTTTAAAAGGAAGGGTGCCGTTGAAAAATGCGCAGAAGACAAAGTTACGTGCCCACAAGCAGGTGTTGCGCAAGCTGGTCAAACAAGGAGAGTGGTGTATGAAGAAGAGACGACTACTGGTTCAGAAAGGGGGAGCATTCCTGCCCTTACTTTTAGCACCATGGATCAGCGGTGTCCTCGGTTCCCTATTCAATAAGTGGATAATGGAACACACGAAAAAGATGATATTGGTGTCCCCGGAAACCTTTCACCATTACGATCAACACCATCAACAAGTGGCATCGGCCAAAAATCTAGTGTTATCCGAGCTGGACAAGGAAATGGGAGAAATCCTCGCTTAAAACCTTGACGACAAGTCTAAATGGACTTTATACCAACAAGTGCTATAGCGCTATCTGCACTTTAGTCAGCACCCTCCACCACCTGAAAATACAGCCACAACCACCCTTAAAGTGGCTGTACTACCCATCCCTGATGTACTCAATTATGTACCCGTACAGGCACGTAAAAAAGCCGAACTTTTACTAGAACATATAATTTCTCGAGGCGGTATTTCTTGGGGCACAAACTGGGAAGTATATTCACGATAATACTCTCCGTGGATCCAATATTGTGGGATTAGTCAAGATCTGGTCAGAGCAAGAAGACACAGCGAGCCGTTGGGGTGGTGAGTGTTTCTCACGGCGCTCAAATAAAATAGCGTCCCGAAATAATTTACTGTCAACCCGAAACGCTTGGCATCCATTAGTGATCCGACAACCGTATCCCGCCCAGTTACACCATCGCAGCACCCTAAGATGAAGAAATTGAAAAGGATAGACGAAAACAAGTGGATGCCGCTTAGCCGACATCTACTACGATCCTTCTCATCCTAAAGAGTTTGAGGGGGAGGCGTCGCTCATAAAGGCGTCCAAGAAATATCTGGCCAAAGTACGAGAATGACTTCGTGAGCAGAGCGCTTATACGCTACACAAACATGTGATAAAAAGTTTCCACGCAACAAGTACTTGGTGTCAAACATTGACGATCTCTGGCAAGCCAATCTCAAGGATATGCGAAGTCTCGGCAAATACAACGACGGTGCCGTGTACTCGCTCACCGTCATCGATGTGTTTAGCAAGATAGCATGGGCGAGGATGCCTTTCAGGACATTTTCAAACAAAGTAGCCGTAAGCCTCTAAGTTTACAGATGGACAAGGGGACAGAGTTCACATAAAGTCTAGTCCGGAAATTTCTCAATAAAGAAGGCATGTATTACTACACCACCCATAATCTAGACGTGAAGGCAAACATCGTGGAACGATTTAATATATTTTTGAAAGGGTTCATGTGACGTTGTTTAACCAAATATAACACGTATCACTATGTGGACGTCCTCCAATATCTCGTCGACACCTACTACGGCACTAAACATTCCAATATCAAGATGGTGCCTGCAGAAGTTTAAGAAACCGACGTGCTCCAAGTCATAAATAATTTGTACGCAAAGCGGCACCCAAACTCGAGTAGTAAATCAAAACTCAAAGTCGGTGACACGGTGCGTAATAGCAAATCCAAAATGCTATTAGAAAAGGGCTACGAGAGCAATTGGAGCGAAGAAATTTTCAAAGTAAGCATTGTTGTATTACGACAACCAGTTGTCTACAGGTTGACCGATCTTGATCGCAAAGCTAATCTGTCCACCCACATGACATCGCAATAGAATGTGCTGAGGCATGGCTCTCTGAGTATCGAAGTGAGCTTCACCAGCGCTCTCACTGAAACCGTCAACTGTATCGTGTACGGGGAGTTTGCCAACATCATCACCATCGACAAGGACAGAAACGTCGTGACTGATTTTGGCAGTTAATATAAGTGACTTCCCGCCCCCTATCCCCGTCATTTAAATCGTGGACATCATTGTAGATTTACAGAGCTTCGTCGACAACAGCAAAGGTTTTTTCCATCAAGGAATTGAGTGTTTTATCTGTAAGCGGAACCTTTCTTCAACATTGTGTGTTAAAACCCACATACGGCATCGAGGAACTTTCCGCCGCTGCTAAAAAGCAAGCCGACTATATCATCAACAAACTGCACGGTATTCCCTGGGATAGCGGCGATGTGGATTACAGTCTGTTGGAATTCCTCATCTCCCGTACCACAACGCGTGCAGAAACCGTCTAGGTCAAGGGGGCAGAAAAGAAAAGGATTCTAGTCAAATACACGCCTACGCCTGTCGTAGATATGTACGACAGAGGTTTTCCATCTTTGAAAACATTTAAATTGGGTCGCACCATGTGAATGGCACATAGCTCTGTTTGGAATTTCTGTTCGGCCTCCATCGTTCGGGGACTTCAAGATTGGATGGTTGAAGATGGACACGCACACCATAATACTTGCGCTGAAAACAAACCCGTGGTTCCGTTATGTACGGTCGGATGTTTTCCCTGCTGATCAACTGCCCACAAGAATAGCACGACCTGCCACTCTCGTCATCAACACGGATCCACACACCAAGCCTGGGACGCATTGGGTCGCCATCCTTATCGACAAGAACGTCATGGGAGAATACTTTGACAATTATGGTTTTCCACCCAGTATAAATTCACATCTGGCATTTATACGCAAAAACACTTCCCGCACGTCTCATAACACGATACAACTTCAAAGCATAGCCTCGGACGTTTGCGGCCATTACTGTCTTCTGTACCTTCTCTATAGCACTCAGAACATTCCAATGAATATTTCCTAGCCCTCTTCTCACCCACTAATCATACCCCTCAAGAAGGTGCGTACAATCAGCGTGCGCCTATAAAAGAGACATCCTGACAGTTTGCCGGCCGTAACCACGACAGTCGTCGAAGTGATCAAAAATCATCTAAGATCAATACGTTTACACCCGCAAAGCAAAGCAAAGCAAAGCCGGTAAAGCCACTTACCATCACTAGTATTTTCAACACTTTGTTTCCACTGGATGAAGTCGACGCTAAACGAGTCATCGTCGGCATGAGTGTTAAGAACAATTTTACACCTTATGACCAGCTAGAAAAATGCTGAGAGAATTGTGCTGTGTTTAACCGTACAGAGTAGAAAGAAATGGGCAACTACAAGTCGGTCATATCAAAGTTTTTCAGCAACTCGCAGCCTCGTCATAAGATTACTCTGACTAATCATGAAATCTCTCTGAGACGCATGTGCGGTAACCGTATTGTCGTCACCAGTGATAAACAAGACGCCGGACTCAAACGGGTCACCTATCTAGCACCTAGCTGGGCACATTTTTGTGAGGTGTGGGACCTCATCGACGTCACCATCAACCGAAGGGATATGTGGTTATCACCCGTAGCACGTTATTGCTACGATTTTATCGACACACTCGTCGTGGATGTATGTAACACGCTAACAGACTCAGTGGATGTCATCGATTTCAAACAGCCTACGGTGGAAACACACATCAGAAACCTGTATCTTATCAGTGCTACCTACTATACACGTCAAGTCATCGGTTTGGACTATTCCATGCTTTATTGTGAACTAAATACAATTTTACTAACACATCTAAGAGACACTGTAGAAAAACGCATGAACAAATATATGCGTCATTCCTGTAAAAGTGTATAATAAATATTATGTATATCTGTGAAACCTTTAATTTATAATAAATATGTGTTTGTAATATTGTGTTTTATTCACGCAAAACCTGTTTGTCCCTTAACTTATCCCCAACCATATAAGAGTCTTGACTTGTCGAGCCGTCAAACTGACACTCTCACAATTTAAAGTTCACGATATATTCTTGTTCGACTTGTTGAGCTGACAAACTGGCGCCAATATGATTACCTCACGGATTTGGAAAGGGATTAAACTTGAAGTGGCATCCCAATCGGGGGCCCAGCGGAATAACAGTAAATTTCTCACGGATGTGTAAAGGGGATCAAACTTGGAGGGGTATCACAGACACTCTATGTTAGACTACCGTCGAGAGAAGATGCTCCCACTGCGGAGGAGTGTTCGCCACCTGAGACTATACAAAATAAAATAAACTCACACCCAAAACTAATGGGCACACATTAAAAACTAATGGGCATAAATTAAAATCTAATGAAGCAAAAAATCAGGAGCTAGGGTGCGGGGAATAAATTACGGATGTGGAAAGGGGTCAGGGGGTTGGGTGACAGCACTGTACTGAGCCTGTGCTATTTATGGCAGCCAATCACATGCCAGGAATATAAATATCCTCCAATCAGCGTCCTGTACTATATGGTCCTACACGCTACTACAACCCTTTGTCATGTCGATAAGAAAGATGGAAAGAAAAATAAGAAATTTCTTATATCAAGGTAAAGAGGAAAGCTTGTTGCTTGTTCTCAAATATCTTAAATTTTTCTGATGTGAGCCTATAAAAATATTACTGTATTTGTTTTAGAGGAAGGCTAAATCTATAGCCCTTTTTCATCAAGCCTGGTCTCATAGTAATAGGGTGAGCAATAGTTACGCAAATATTCCTCAAAATCTCGTTGAAAATGAGCTAATCTAATATTATCACTTTGTTTTATTAATAAAACTCAAACTATAGGGTTGTTAAGGAAAAGAGCCTTGTTGGAATCTTTTTAACTTTATTTTGACTCTAACGATATTTTGAAATAATGAATCGTTGATTAAATATTGCGTTAGAGCTGAACGTCTGCAGGGCAATTTCTCGCTTATAAAGGTGGCACCCTTAATATTATAAGCAACATTTTCTGCACATAAGACGTTTTATTTCAAGGCGTATAATGGTAAGGGAAGTATTATTTCAAGACGCGTTGGAGTAAGCGAAGTAGTGTTTATTTGTCAATTTGTTTATATTATAAATGGTAGTCATAACAAATAAGGACAGATACTGAATTCACCAAATTAAAATAATAAAATAGAGGGTCCGAGGTTCAATCCTCGGTTCCGGAACCGATTTATCTGATTACCAACCCCTTCCTTCACCTCTGACAAGACGTGTATTAATCACATCTCCACCGTGGTTCGGATCCCACGTTAAACTGTAGGTCCTCAATTTCATCTCACAATCAGCTTACATTACACATTAGCGTAAGTGCGTACAGCCCGGACGGGTAGTAAGACGTGGTGCTAATACTACTACTACTACTACTACTACTACTATTAATAATAGTAATAATAATAATAATAATAAAAGAGAAAACAGGATGACATAAAAAAGAAAACCGTTTTCCAGCTGCGGCATTCCAGCTCCATAGTCCTCGACAAATGCTTATGAATAAAACTCCCAAATGCAAATGATTTTATAATAAAATTATGATAATGTTGCCAAGTATAAATTATGTATAGCTTGTAAACAACATTGTTCGTGAGGGAAGGGTCCCCCCCCCCAAAAAAAAAATTAGGATAGACTTGGTCAACCCTCCCCCC
>CABFWO010003388.1:51298-79299 GCA_902155825.1 Timema genevievae
CCCCCCCCCCCCCCCCTCAACCTTCTGTTCACAAATTGTGGGCAGCATTGCCCCTGGGACGTACCATTCCACGAAGAGGATGATGGATGTCCCTTCACTCCCATTGAGAAAACCCGGGCGACGGGGGAACCTCCTACTATTGAAGAGATGACGTCACCGCACTAGCATTATCACGGGCAACGCCCCTGTGCGCGCGTGCGCGTGGATATCTCATTTCCATATCCCTACAGCTCAAGGGGAGCCGAGCTAGTTATTGCGCGCTATAAATCTTGAGGACGAGATATTGCTACGACGTTCTAGACACTGACGAAACTTTTTAAATTGTACGACACAATCCCAGGCCTACATGCTTTTTCATATTTTTTATAGTTTGAAATACAATAATTTTCAAATATCGGCCATTAGTTAATTTATCTAAAATGAGCTTTACTCAGAAAAACAAAAGAAATTTAAAAATCTTATTTCTTTTCATTTTCATTTATTTGAGATATTTAACGTGCACTTTCTGAACCGACTGATTATATCAGCACACGACTTATAATCTAACTTTAATCTAGAACAGACACAAAATTCAGCCTCCAGCCGTTAATTCATCACTATAAAGAATGAACCCATATTTCACCAATGATACAGTTTTCAGCCACGTCAGGAGTCGAACCTGGGACCCTTAACTATGTAAACAGACACGCTAACGATTTATTTAAGGTGATGGATTAAAATCATATTAAACACTCCTCAGATAATAAATGTTGAAAAAAATTGTTTTATTTAGTTATTTTTTAAAATAGTTAAGAAATGTTCAACCTTTTTTCTAGTAAAGCAAAAACAAATTCTAATGTAAATCCATTAAGTCTAATTTGTTGGTGAGTTTGGGGCTTATATCCCACTAAGGTATTTTATTAATTGTTTCCCACTCTCAATCCACGCAAATGAGGATACATTTCTTCAAATTCTACCCTCATCATTCCTATACTATTATATAATAATTTAAATGCGTATAACCCGAAAGGGTAATAAGTCGCAGGGGCAAATAAATAAATAGAACCATAGGCCTAAAATGTTTTAAAATATTATACAAACTTTCTCAAATAATATCTTTTTGTGTTTGTGGGAAGGCCAAATTTAAAGGTAGTAAATAGATATTGCTGGTCTTCTATTGGCAGTGATGGAGGTATGTAATAATCTTCTGAAGTTGGTGCACAATGTAGGTGTTGTTACTTCGTCCCGATGAAATGATGATGATGATGATGATGATGATGATGATGATTATGTGGTGCCAGTAGTGGTCTTAAACCTAGCTAACCAGACCATGGCAACCATAGCAACAATTCCTCTTCTGGAAAAATATTTATTTTACCACCGGGAACCAAACCCGGGGCCTCTAAATTAGTGTCCAGAAACGCTTAGACTACCACTAGACCAAGAGACTAGCCGAGTTATTGTTGTTTATTACCAATCTTTATAAGTAATATTTAACCCAAGAACACGATATCAAAAAGGGCACTTGTGCTAAAAGTACTCCAACCGACGTTATTTTTGATGATTTACTGAAAACCATTAAGATAAAAAAATTTAAAATACTCCTTTCTTTTTACCAATTTAATGTAGTAGCTATGTGTCTTTTTTATTTAATACAATTCTATGAAAATAAATGTAAAAATACGACTTAATCAGAGCCATTAAAACACCTTCGGAAGTGTTGATGACATTTAACATAAAATATTTGTCTCGTAGGTTAGACAGTCCTTAGTATCGACAAACCCATAAATATATTTGAATCAAGTGATTATAATTAGAGGTTCTATTGATAGCGAGATTTCATAATATTGACTCGAAAACATGTTTTTTTTTAACAGCAGTTTGAATCACGGAACTGGTCACCAGTCTTGGCTTTTAAATCAACCTATCTCCTTATTTTAAGATTTTCTTATAGACTAACAGTGATGGTGAAGTTGGTTTTACAATTCCGAGTGGCACAGGGCTGCCTTAAGGCCCCTTTCACATGAAAGCTTTTGCACGTCACCCGGAAAAATAAAAATACATGGGGAAGGTGTGATTCTTTTCACACCATCCGGACACGAGCAAATATCTCCCTGCTACGAACCCCCGGGTCTTAGACGGGCATTCGCCCGGACTGCCCTCTACCGGACCACAGTGTGCAATGAATAAGATAAAAAGTTAATAGAAGTTCCCAATACTGAACATTGTTGAAATATTAAATGATATGTGGCTAAAAACTGCATTTAAAAGGCCGTTTTTGACCATTTTAGAATTTCTTCACAGATAGACATTGTGCACAAATCTTCTGTCTGTATTAATAGGGACATATTGTAGTTGTTAACAAGAAACTTTGTAGCTTTGTCCCCCATTTGACCATGTTAGAATGATTTCACAGCTAAGCATTGTGCACAAATCTTCATTCTGTCATAATAGGAACATACTGTAGTTATTAACAAGAAACTTTGTCGCTTTGTCCCCCATCGTCACCGCGGGAAATGTCGAGTAATCATTCAAATACGAATGCACTGCACACATTTCTGTCATTTCTTTTCCCTTTTGCTCTCATATCTCGCACGAGTTGGGAGCTGAGTTGGGCCTTGCTATGATGAACGCTCTTAAGTCATCCAAGTCTTCTCTTGGCGTGCTGTGAAGGTTCGTTTGTTGATTTTCATAAAATAATTTAAAACAACAACCCTACTCCATCGTAAGAGCCAACATTTCAACAGGTTAAATGCAATTCATCATAGTGTTTTGTATCTTATTTCGGTAGCTGTTTCCGAACACGTTACAGTAACTCATCGAAGGTCGGGAATGACATACCGGAAATAATTTACAAACCTTACTTTTTTTCCTCTTAATTCTTGAAAGAGCACATTGAAACATCCTAGAAGGTATCTTTTTCTCTAATATAGGATGAACCCAAACTTATCTATAACATCCCCTTATTTCGGCGATGTCTTAAAAAAGCGAGTGGAACAATTTATGTCCGTTATCCATAGCAAGCCACGAAGAACTAACCTACAATACCGAGAAAATATTCGGGCCCGGGAGACACTTGGATGGATGCATATTGTGTATCGTGTGAAGACATCATCCAGGAGCTGGATCTCCGGGCGAATACCCGGACCACGTGAATAGAGCCTTAGGGGTGTGCGAACTGTGGGGTCCCGCGCTTGCTTAGGTGACAGAGGGGGAAAAAACAAGTTGCAGCTCCCCATATAGGTGATCTGGCAAATATTGTCAGAGTAAAAACTAATAAAAACATAATCATGTGGTCTGATTTATTGAACGAGTGAAGCGAGTTTTTCATTCAAACACCACATATTTACATTTGTCTGTCTTTGTTGGATATGCCCCCAAATAACTTTTTAACGCCTTAACTGATTTAATACAAACTTGGCACAGTGGTTCTTCGAACCTTTATACTAAACGAGTTTATTTAGGAAGAAAATTGAACCAAAGGTTGTGGAGAAATCAACCCTTATACGCAGGCCCACCACGTGCTCAAACTGGGCCCGGTACCCCTTTCTTTGTAATATTCGACTTCAGTGGAGGCGAAACCTTATTTGTTTAGGGAGGTAGTTTGCAAAAAAATAAATAAATAGAGGGATCTAAAAAACTTCCCCAATCAAGTATCTAGAAAATATTTACTGTCCTTTTTGGGAGAGGGAGGTGGGTGAGGTAACTGGGGGGGAGGGGGGGCAAATTAAGTTTGCCCACGGCTCCATGTCTGCTAAGGGCAGCCCTGACGGACGAGTGGATGAAGTGAGGATGAGTTTTTCTAAATGGTTTACCACTTCACATCCACGTAAATATGGGTGAGTATAAATGATATTTACCATAAATTCTACCTTTTCTCATCCTTACTCAATATGTGTAACTAGATGTTGTTAGCTTGGAAGATGTGTAAAAATACGTTGTGTAAAAAACATAAAAACATTAAATTGATTAGGTTTCTAATTAATATACGTTTCAGACCGAACAATAAAAACGCGCAAAGCAGTAGAAAGAATGTACATATAGTAAGAAAGGGTAGGAAGGAACTATTAGAAGATATAAACATATTTTATTGCGATCAAGATTGATAACATTTTACTTTATTATTAGTATTATTTTATAGGCATTGATTTTATCTATCAAAATTGACAGATGAAAGTTACATGTCTTGACGTATAAATTAGAGATGTGTCAAATCCTGTAATTCTCGAATCCGAATCATAAGTTTTCTTTTGAATCTCTNTTTTACTTAAAGTGAAATTATTTAAAATATAATTTAAGAAAAAAATAATTGTTTAAGGCTTGGTGGCACTGACAATGATATCTTGTTTGTCAAATCTATTACGTCATGAATAACAAAGAGGACACTTTTTTAGTAAATTAATTATATTAATACAGATTGGTCCAAATTTTTGTGATTTTGATATTTTTCTACCTAAGCAAGTCTTAAATATTCCTTTTACCAATTGCTTGAAATTTTTACATAAAGTCAAGGTCTTCATAATAGGTAATTGAGATACTTATTTTGTCTTTGGTGTTAGGCGGCCACCTCGGTCGGCGAGAAAGTACCATTCGCTGTCAGGCCACATTGCTTAAAATATGTCTGTCATTTTATGGAGCTACTTCTCTACTCTGTCTAAGCTTATACTCCCTTTCACCCATAATCTGCAACCACCCTTTGCCATATCAATAAGAAAGAAGGAAAATAAAACTACGTAACTTCTTACCTCAAGTTAAAGAGGAAAGCTCGCTGCTGAGGAAATTTACCCGAATTTGCTAGGCGAGAGATTGAAAAAAAAACCTCAGTACACCCGATTGAGATTCAAGCCCCAAGCTCTGCGTCACCGGAAAAACAGACTAGATTAGCTTTAAATTCTAATCCACTTTACCACCAGAGAAATTTAATCAAAATTAGAGTAATGACCACTGGCAGATGTTTAGAGATATGAAATGGAAAATTGCCAATTTTTCGTAAAATGTTACAAAAATTATTCATTTTAACTTTATCAGGGAAATATTCAAACTATTTAAATAGAATGAGTACACTCGATACAGCGAGCTATGCGTATAGCCCGGACGGGTAGTAAGATGTAAAGAAAAGAAATAAAAATTAGTATTTTTTATATCATTAGATTTAGGCTGGAACTGTGCCTAGTGTTACATATAGCTATATTTTCGTCTCCCAAAAAGGAAATCCGCCATAGTCTGTGGATGGAGAATTATCCTGCAAATACACCTGTAGCGCGATTTTCTTACAAATAACCTTCAGAAATGAAATTTTCCTTTCATTATTATCTTATTTTTGACACCACGTCTTAAAATCTGTTCAGGTTATAAGCATATGTAGGACTACTAACTAAGTTAATAAGCTGGGATTGAAGAAGGTTAACTTTATAGGAAGTGTGCCCACATTTCCGTGGAGGGAGGATGGAAACCCATTTAGGAAAAACCACCCTAAGTACACCCAACTGGGATTCGAACCCCGATCTCCCTGCCATTGTCAGTCTGATCTAACACGAGAGTGACGTCTTAGACCATGCAGCCACCTAAGCAGGTCTTTCCCTCACCATATTCACGTTAGTGGGAAATAATCTACCCTTAATCTAGTGTTAGATATTTAATTCTAAAAACTCCTCTGGAGGACATGATGAAAACCCAAGATACCAACAGACAGACGAGGGGTCAAGAAAAAGTAAAAAGATCTTTAAAAAGAATATTCGTAGCAACATCTAACTATAAGTAATCAATGCGTTTGGTGCTTTAAACAATCGTTCATAGATAAATATTAATTTTGAAACCTTAAGTACCGAAATAAATAGGTATGTACAAGATATATAATAAATATCAAATCTCACATAACCTTTGGCACCGACTTTCACATGAATTTAGTAATATTTTCCGGCACCTAAACGGAAACCAAAAAATTAAAAATAAAAGTTTCCATAAATCTCAACATAACTCAGGAATGTTAGATTAAAAAAACAACAAAAAAACATAAAAATAAATCATACGTAACATTTTTATCTACAGTATAATAAATTTTCATTATCGTTAAAGTGATGACACCCATAATATTGTTAGTGAAAGTTATGATCGTTTTTAATTTCGAAGAAAGAGAGAGAAAGAGAAATAAATACTATTTGTTAAATAAACGAAAGCGTTGGCATTAAATAGCGTCGTTGAATTGTGTGCCAGAAGGTTTATGATTTTTTTTAAATGTTTCATATTTTTTTTAGCGAATCCTGTGCCCGGTAATGAAGCAGTCATATATTCCCCCCCATTCCCTCCTCCCCCTCCGTACGTCAGGAATGGGAGCAGCGAAAGGGCCGGGGGGAAGGGAGCCTCCTTCCTCCCGTATATCAACATTCTCACACCTTCCCGCGGGAGGAATACACACACACAGCTCGCTACTGTCTGTTTGATGGATATCCGCCCCCCTACTCCCGCCCCCGGAGGTGGCAGCCTGCAAGGGACGTTAGTTTCCACTACAGTAGCTCACGTTACTGTTATGGGTGGAATAAATAAAGTTTTTTTTTTCAAAGTTTGCTGCATCTAAACTTCCTGGAGAAGGGGGAGGGGAAGCTACAAAAAAAACTGATTTAATTAATATGTTCAACGAAAGGATTATTAATTAGAGATAGGTAAAATTATATATTAGCTCTGAATCTTTAAATATTCTTTAGTTCGAATCTTTAAAAATATAAATTTTAGTTAAAAGAAAAATATTTGTTTAAGTCTTGGAACCACTGATAAATGATATTTTTGTTTGTCATATCTATTACGTCATGAACAACAAAGATACCACTTTTTTAAATATATTATTTATACTAATACAATTTTGTCCTTTTTTTTGTGACTTTGTTACTCTCTCAACGATATAATATTATTATATTTAGCACCGCGTCTTACTACCCGTTCGGGTTATACGCTTAAGTACTAATTACGCTAATGGATTAGGAATTGAGGAGGGTTGAATTTAGATGTAGTGAACCCGCATTTGCGTGGAGGGAGAGTGGAAAACCATTTAGGAAAAAACACCCCAGTTCACCCGACCGAGATTCGAACCTCGATCTCCCCGTCCTCGGCGGCCGAGCTCAACACGACTAGCGCGTTAGCTAACTACGCCACCGAGGCGGGTAACGATTTAATACAAGTATATCTAGTTCCTTTTACCAATCGATTAAAATTGTTACATAAAGTCAACGTCTTCATAAATGTATACGAGATAATTTTTGAGGTTTTAACGAATCTCGAATACCATAGTAATCGAAGATTAGTGTGTCCCATCTCTAATTATTAATTATGTCTTTTCATACAACGCGCCTTGCAAGCCGTCTGAACCATACACACACACACACACACAAACATATATATATATATATATACACATATAATTCGATAAATCGTTTCCATGGCTTATTATGATACCGGAAAGTGGAAATGTTTTCCTCGTCATCAATAAATTCAGCCAGTAAGCTTGCTTTGGGTATGGCATAAAGACGTAGAACCCCCTTTCGACAATATTTAATAGATTTATCATTCTCGATGGATGAAAGAAGAGAGTGCAAAGAAATAATATTCCTGGGAGATAAATGTGTCTTAAAAGTTGCGAGACATCTTCACCCCTTTCACCGATAGTAATGGAGACTAAGTTGTCGAATCTTGAAGTCTCTGGTTTGCTAAAACTTGTAGTTGGATTCCCGGTTGGGTGTAATGAGGATTTTGGTTTCTTTAATAGTCTTTCCATTATCTCTAATTTTCTTTTTTCACGCAAATGCGGTTAAATTACCTCTATATACAGGGTGTTCCCGGGTTGAACGGTTAAAATTTGGGAAGTGGTAGTGGATCAAAAAACTAACTCAAAATGTATTTTAGAAATTTGTTAGTTTTCGCTTTCTTTTCTCGAAATCAACCAGAAACTACATAAAAAATAAAGTAGGTTGAGTACTAAATACAATATTTTATTTATTTATTTTGTTCAAAATGCTGGCCGCCAGCCCGGAGACAAGCTTTACACCTATCAATGACAGAACGAGTGTCTGACCGACATTGTGCGACTGTTGTTTCTTCGCACGCTTCATACACTTTTTGTTTGAGAGAACTCCACACAAAATAAATCTAATGGCGTTAAATCAGCTGAACGCAGAGGCCAAGCCACACAGGTCCAGCACGACCGATCCATCTTCCAGGAAAATTAATATCAAGCCTTTGCTGAAGAACTTTGAAGAAAATCGTGTTTTTATTTAGTTTTTTGCGTTTTGCCTGAAAAGGAAGCTAAAACGATCAAATCTACACAAGACATTTTGAGTTAGTTTTTTGATCCAAAGTTTAGCCATTTAATCCAGAAACTTCCTGTATATCTACCCTTCTAATTACCTAGCCAATTAGTTTCAAATTAGATGCTGACTAGACACACGTTTTCCGTGTGCAGGCTGAGTATCTGTGAATGTATGAAATATACACTAAGGTGGGGGTCATCAACATGGCGGCATTAGATGACAAACTTTTTAAACTGAGATAAAACGTTGTCATTAAATTCCAGGACATCCTTGACAGATATTCAATAACTGTTGATATCACCAGGTGAAGAAAATTAAACACTATGTTTGGTACTGAAGAAATATGTTATTTGTTTTACAAAAATAATGTTTGCTATAAAAACTGCAAAAACACCGACCTTTTAGCGGGTCAACTACATCCCCACCTTATTTAAAAAAAAATTAATATGAATTGTGGAAAATTCATATGCCCTACAGCTTAAATAAACCCAGGGCTATTTAAATATTAGGTAATTCATCATCGCGTCCCATTTTTTAAAGGCTCAAGTGAAGTAATTATAGGTATTGTGAAACGAAAATTTAATTATTAATATCGCTTTTTAATGCTGCTTCTGTTCACGAGGAAAATACACAAATTAATCTACCACAGGTAGTTTGACAAATAATACTGTCAAATGTTTTTGGAACAGGTAGTAGCCATTGTGTAGACCCCATGCAGATAAAAGTTTTCAACGGCTTGTTTATTGAAAGGAGTGTTATGTTATTGCAAAATATAGTAGCCATTGTGTGGACCCCACGCAATTAATTTGTATCAATGGCTTGTTTAATAAAGGCAGGGTGATGTTATTGCAAAATATAGTAGCCATTGTGTGGACCCCACGCAATTAATTGGTATCAATGGCTTGTTTACTGAAGGCAATGTGATGTTATCGCAAAAGTTAATAGCCATTGAGTAGACCCGGCGCAACTAAATGGTATCAATGTCTTGTTTACTGGAATTATATGTTATTGCAAAATATAGTAGCTTTTGTGTTGACCCCGTGCAACTAATTGGCATCAGCAGGGCCCGGATTTTGATGGCCTATAAATGATCAAATTTTTTCTATAGAATAATCTAGAAATTCTAAAAAAAAATACTTCAAATTTTCAAAAAACGACCCAAAATACGAACAAAATTCTTCATAAATGTACACGACTAAATAAAACAAGCACTTTACAAAATTAATGTAAAATAATAAATTCAAATACAATGAAAAGCTTTTAACAACCAAAAACTCTCATTCTTCTAAATAAAATATTGATCTACAAATATTTTGTTCAAAAGTAATATTTACCCCCCCCCCCCCTTACGCAACCCTTCCCAGCCTAGTTGCAGTGTCTAACCAGTACTGTGTATATTACAAACATACAAGCAAAGAGGAAGCAAAGGTGATTGTCTAATTATCTTTTCAATCAGACAAACGTGTGTTAAAAATATTTTTGGTTTATAAAATATCGATGGTATTTTAATAACATACTTATTCAAGATGAATTCCTTAAAATTAGTTAAGAAATAACTCATAATGTTTAAAAATAACACAAGAATGAGATAAACCAAGAAAATATGACCTAAAATTCTAAAATAACAAAAAATGACCCATAAAATATACATATCTACAACCAGGGAATCATGAACCGAATTTATGTACTTATGAGCATGTGATGAAAAAAAAAATGATGTCATCAAAATCCGAGCCTTGGTTGCCAGTGGCTTGTTTACCGAAGGTAGCTGTATGTTTTTGCAAAAGATAGTAGCCATTGTGTTAACCCTCATGCAACTAATTATTGTTATCAGTAGCCAACATCTGATGAATGTTAAGTGGGATTGTTTACCGAGCCACTTTTACAAGTCTCCCTGACGTAATTTGCAACTTCTCTTCATCCTGACAAGGTAATTTACACTGGCGACATCCTAATGACCACCGCGTTACGGTGTGTATCTACTAATTACCCCCTCCCTCCCTCCCTCCCTTCCTCCCCTGCTTGTTCGCACCTTCATTTAGCATTAATGAGTGCGACTAGGGATAATTATTTCATCTTCTAAACAAATACTGTTTATTCAGTACTGTTATACATCTGTATATTCATTTTAAATAATTATTCATAATTGAAGAATACAATTATTTACGGTGTAATGATAAATTATAGAGTATCCATGGTTGGAAGGGTAGTAAGTGACATTTAGCAGAAGATTCTTCATTGCAAATATGGGCTGAAAGTCACTAATGCCAACCTATTCAGAAAATTATTATTATTATTTGCCTACTAATACTTATAATATT
Source organism: Timema genevievae (assembly GCA_902155825.1). NCBI lineage: Eukaryota > Metazoa > Arthropoda > Insecta > Phasmatodea > Timematidae > Timema > Timema genevievae. The sequence continues at coordinate 61,896 of CABFWO010003388.1, forward strand.
AATAAACAGTGTTATCAAACGATTCTAATAATAAATTAAAAAGTGTTATATTCACACTTTAGCTTTTAAGTGAACTACAAATACCGCTTCCACGAAAAAGAAAAATCCAAACGGTTATTCTCATAAGTTCGTGTTTTAATAATGTAAAAACAGTTAGTAGTTAAAACAAATTGTTTGTGTGCAAGTTTTGACAGCCAAAGGTAGCCCACAACTCACCATAATTATCTTGCGGATCATTTATGGTTTGGTGAATGGATACATGGTAACTAATCCTAGATGTCAGATGTAATCTATCTTTCCATGGATACCCTATAAATTATTATTTTTTTTAAAAAAAATCAACTATCTTTTTAGTTTGTTTATCTAATATTATTTATGAAACTGTCAACAAATTCTTAAAAATCGCTTGTAGAAAAATTTCTCGACATTATTTCTCCTTCCTACACGTCCAAGATCTACGCATTTTTAATTACGCTATTGTGATAGAATGAGGACTGTAAACATTAAAGGAAATGTAACTGCATTTACCAGAAAGAAGAGGAGGGAAAAATTACCCTCGATACCCATGTCGATAAAAAAAAATAGTATGTGAATATGTGTTTAAAAAAATTAGAAACAAGAAAATAGTTCCTTAAAATATGAACCAACGTTATGCAGAGGGAAAAAGTAATTAAACAACTTATAAGCGTTCTGTGTATGAAGAAGTGGAAGAATGGTAGTAAACTAAGTAAACAATAAGGATGATATACAGTCCAATTTTAATATGAAAAACCTTTTAGGAAAATACAAACAAATTTTTGCAGCCAAAATTGATAATATTATACTATTGTATTAGTGTTATTTTATAGGCAATGGTATTCTATAAAAAGTGACAGCTGAAGATAATGTGACTTGACGTATGAGTACCTGAAATTAAATCTACTAACTTTTATAGCTGCCCTTCCTAAAATAAATTGTACTGTACACAGACAATTTAGGGAAAGTGAACCCAATAGGGGTCGAGGAGTCGTAGTAAGGGGAGGGAGCGCTCAGAGGTCAAGAGTTTTAGAGAGTAAAATTATTAAAGACTGTGTGAAACTTTAAATGCAACCCGCACAAGTTAGTACGTTATCAAAGACTATTAATTTGGTCCTAATGATCAGGACATGCTCTAGAGGGGAAGGGAGAAGGCGATGGGTTGGGGAGGGGGAGGGGGGTTGGCAGAAACCTAGAGCTGCAGATGCAGATTTGGAAGGGCAGCAAAAAATCAGATATAGTAAATTAATTTTTTTTTTTAAATCTATCTTTTACCCATAAAGTAAGGATGTAGGTCATGACGTATGATAAAATAAATGGTACAGTGCATCGCACGGACATTCTCTCTCTTTAATCTTAAAATAGAGACTTTATTAAGAACTCATAAGATTTGTGAAATGAAATAGTATACATTTTTGCAGAAACACTCCACCAAAGAGCAAACCTTAAATAATATATATCGTTACAGAAACATCGAGAAAATTAGAACATACTCGCCCACCGAAGAGCATAACAATCTATTTCACATTTCAAATACACATATATACATACATGTATATATATATATATATAAAAGGCTACTACAACTTTGCCATGATAAGTTATTTCGTGTCTCAAATAGTTGCGGAAATTTGATGAAAATCGGAAATTTTTATTAAATTTTCATGGGGAAACGAGAATTTCAATTTCGTTTGTAATGTTAAACAGTGTCTAGAATAATATATAGGCCCTTGTAAAATCATGAAAAACTGAAGCACAACTTCGTTCGGAGACGAAGTCGGTTGTGGCATGTGAAAGTAACTTTCCGGCAAAATTGGTAGGCTCTTTTGCGCTCGCTCGTGGAATTCAACCTGTTTCTTCCGGGAAAGTGCTGGAAACGCACCCGACTTTAAAATTTCTCCACCAAAACAAATATGGCTAGTTCTTGTGACTTGCCATGGATTAAAACATCGACCACGCATGAGTGGAATAAGATGTAGGGAAAAGAAAGGACGAAAGAAATAATGGATTTAATAGATTTAATTTGCCGGCAATTTTATTTAAGAGTGGGCATTTACTAGCACCTTGAAATGAACTTGAGGCAAATGGTGAACTGCGAAAACATTAAACCTCTGACCTCTGACCTCTCGTTCTTTCGCATCATGACAATACTTTTAAGATTTGTGGAGCGAAATAATAGGTATTTACATACATTGTCGTAGAAACATTACACCAAAGATCATAAATGAAATAATACACAGTTACCTACTCTCTGGCATTGGAAACTAGGAACACTGATACAGAAAAATTGAGAAAAGAGAAACATCTTTGTCCACCAAAGAGTATGGGTATCATATTAATTCTCAGAGACCTGAATTAAAAATTATATATATTTGCTTATAGCTCAGAAATTATTGGTTTTATAAAAAATATATTTTAAATAAAGAAAGTTTATCTTATTAGTATTACGACTTTACAATGATAAGTTGTTTCTTATCTCAAATAGTTGCGGAGAAATGATGAAAATTGGAAAATTTCCGCCATTTAAAGTATCCTCAAAGTAATTTTCACGATAAAATGAAAATTGCCATTTTGTTTATAGTAACAAAGTGTCTAGATATAAAATTTAATCAAAGTCATTAGAGCGAATTTGAAGAAAATCTATTTTTACTCTTTTTAGCCTTTAGTAAACTACCCTTAAATTTAGGGTTCGATATCTAATTCCAAAAACCCCTCGGGGCGAAACCTTAGGAAAACCCCAGATACCAAGTTTTAGCCCAATCGATAAAATATTTTCGGTTCTAGCCTGAAGTACAGACAGATGGATGACATTGCGAAAACATTTTGTTTTTTGTTTCAGGAGGTCATGAAACGTCGACATTTATTAAAATCACAATTCTTCTCTCTACGAGGTGTCGATAGAAAGTATAAACTACCCCGAGAAGGATTCAAACCAGTCTCTCTCAGATAATATTAGTCAGCATCTAACGCGTCAAGAGATCACCCACGCCGAAGGGTAAGCGGGCAAAGTCACAAGTTTCGAAAATGGCCTGTGGGAATCTTCCTGCCCGGATGTAGATTATAAAAAAAAGGCCGTGGAAAGCATTTGTCTATCTATAAAAGGAAACAACTATAAGATAATTTTGAAATGTAAGCTAATGCTGTCCATGATCATATAGTAGAGTGATTGTGTACATTCATCAGAAGAAGAGGGGAAATGTTATCAGAAGATAAACAAGAGGCCTCGTGGGATGAACTAATCATTTAATTACCTCTCTTTCTTTATTTTGTACGTTGGCTTATAAGTGTGATAGTGCTTCACATTCTTAGGTGTGTCATTTAAACGGAAACGTGAGATGGTAGGGAATGCTAATTAAAAGGCCATTATTTTTGCTGTTTTTAAAACAATTAAAATAATACAATATTTCTCCAGGAAAACATACGAGTTTGAATTTCTTCACATGGTAATCTCAACAGTTGATGAATATCTGTCAAAGGTGTCCTAGAATTTAATGATGAGTTTTTCTAATAATTAAAAAAAATTCTCATCAAATGCTAACATGCTCATGAAAAATATTCAAGAACTGTTGAGATTTTTTGATATAAAACGGCCAAATGTACTTGCTTGCGTTTTCTTACATCTTACTCTGAGGTGGGGACATAAGAAACGCGAGAAAAGGTCAGTGTTTTTGCATTTTTTATATCAAAACTTTTTTTACCCAAAATAAATCAAATATTGCTTCAGTATAAACACACAGAGTTTAAATTTCTTCAGCTGATGACATCAACAATTATTGTTGAATATCTGTAAAGAGTGTCCAAGAATTGAATGACAACTCTTTCTCTTCATTTAAAAAGTTTCTCATGATAGATATTCAACAACTGTTGATGTCACCTTGTGAAGAAGACTAAACTCTTATTTTTCTACTGGAGAAATATTTATCTTGCTCAAATAAAAAGTTCCACTATAAAAAAAACTGCCAAGAAATGACCTTTTCTCACGTTCCTTGCATCCCTACCTTAATACTTCAATATTAAAATAAATGCCTTTAAGAATACACCCCTTGTGACTGAATAATATTAAATTATTACCGGATAATTTCTCATCTTGCTACAATTCAAGAGCCTGCAAGTCAAGTCCCGGTATGGTGTAAGGATGGGCAATATCGAATGAAAATTATAGGATAATTCGATAGTATTAGACTATCGACCTATACGATAGTTTAAAAATCATTTGAATGAAAAGTAATCAAATTCATTCACGTTGGTGCTGATCGGTAAACGATACTCAACCTTCCTGATTTGAATGTTTTACTTGTCTTATCCACACAATATATTCATTTCCTTAAAATCCACTTTTGGGAAGCAGTGTTCAAATTTTCGTAATTTTATGTAGCTACTTTTTAAAAGTAATTTTAATATTATAATCATGGTTTTCAACCATTATACCATAAACACCAATGCTTTTGTATGATACCCGTTACAGCTCATAATTCACAACTAATAATTTGGAATATTTAATTCCTACAGCAGTTTTTTTTAGCACCACGTCTTACCACCCCATTCGAGTTATCCGCCTATGTACTAATTACGCTAATGGAATAAGAATGAGTAAGGTTGAACTTTATATGAAATGTACCCGCATTCACTTGGAGGAAGAGTTGAAAACCATTTTAAAAAATACGCTTTCAGTATACCCGACCAGGATTTGAACCTCAATCTCCCCATCATCGGCAGTTTAGTATATTGCGAGTATAGCACCTTTAGACCATGTGGCCACCAAAGCAGGAGGCTGGATTTATTATTATTTATTATTATTGTGGTTTTTTTAGTTCTGTTTACATTGCGTGGCACAAGCGAGGCCATCAATGATATTGATAATCGACCTTATTGTTTTGAATAGTTAGCTTTGTTAGCATTAGAGATTATGACGCACGCAATATTGATTATCAATCAGCAGCTGAAAACGAATAGACTCATTATATCAGCTCACGAGAATTTCTATGAGCAAGCGCTTAAGGGCCTACCAATTTTTGCTGGGAAGGTATTTTCACATACCTTTAAGATTTATTTAAATACCACAATTGACATTATGGGACCAATGGCATTACTTCCACTCCGAAGGAAGCTGTGCTACGGATTATTTTCTCTAAAGAAAAATCCGTCGACCTCGGCTGAGTTTGAACCCACGAGCATCGAACTAAGAGTTAAGCACATTACCCCAAGACCATCGAGGTATATAAAATATAAGCTGCTCTTGGTGATTATCAAATTGAAAACTATCAAATAATAATCATTCGACAGTTTGGAAACAAAAGTTTTCGCCATACGATGGTGGCCACCACTGGTCTGGTGTGTGTGTGTGTATGGTGATGAGAGGAAGGGGGAGGGAAGGGAAGCTGTCGTCTCGGAGGGTTTTGGTCCAGGCAGAGAGAGGCGAGACTAGGCGAGGCGCCGAGGTGACGGAGAATGTATTGTCTCGCGGTACTCACCTGGGATACCTTCTCTCTCTCTTTCTCTCTATTTCTATCAACCTTATAGTCTAGCGCACGTGTGTGTGTATTTGTATGTGTGCGTTGGGGGAGGGAGTCCCAACCCAACTCTTCAACCAAGTTGACCGGCAGGTTTTTACGAGCGTTTAGGGTGTGCGGACAGCAATGTCACAAGTCGTTCGGCTAAGCTGGCCACTTTGGTAAGCGAGAAATTACCGTGAAGACGTTCAGCTCTAACGCAATATCAGCGATGCATTATTTCAAAATATGGTTCACTACAAAATAAAGCCGAAAGGTTCCAACAGGGTTCTTTTTCCTTAACAACCCTGTATTTTGAGTTTTATTAATAGAAAAAAAATGTGTGAAAATATGATATTAGTTCATTTTCAACGACTTTTCAAGTATATTTGCGGAGCTATGAGACTAGGCTTGATAAAAAAAAAAGGGGGCTCTAGATTTAGCCTTCCTATTAACAAATAGCGTATGTTTTATAGGCTCCCAAAAGAAAATTTTAAGATATTTTAGAACTAACAGCCAGATTTCCTCGATAACTTGAGATAATAAGTTATGTAGCTTTCTTTCCCCTATTTCCTATCGATATGGCAAAAGGTGGTTGTAGGTGAAGTGCGAAGGGAGTATAAGTTTTGACAGAATAGAGAAGTAGTTACAGGAAACGGCACAGACCATTGTATTTTAAGCGGTGAGGCTTGTAAAAGATTGAAACTTTCTCGTTGACCGAAGCGTCCAGGTAGGAAGGTGGGCGCGCTATTTTTTTTAAGGTCTGTATTTTCGTATTTTTTGCTAAGAAAAAAGTTTTCGGGGTCTAATATTATAAAATATTCCTTCAGTAGATACGTTTAATATAATTTTCCACGCAAAGTGATATCAACATTTCTTGAATATCCGTTATGGCCGGGCGTATTGTCATTTAAACGGAAACATTTTAAAAGAAGAAAAAAAGTTAAGTTCAAATTAAAGGATGGCCATGCTAAATAATAAAACAAACTGTTGCGATTACTATGTGTGGAAAATTATACTAATGCCCACTTTGTTGGTCGCATAGTCTAAGGCATCACTCTCACGATAAACTGTACTTCCACTGGTGGGAAGATCGAAATGTTAATCTCGATCAAGTGAGCAGAGAAAGTTTTCTTTTTCAAAATTAATTCACTCTTTTCCTTCATTCAGAAAACGCGTAATTTTCTTTAAATTCTACCTCACTGGACCCTAGCCTCTTAGTGTAATTAAAATTGGGTAGCCTGGGTGAACAGTAATACGTGATGTAAACATTTAAAAAAACATGAGTTTTCCTTATATAGGGTTAAGGAAAGTGGAAATATGTAAGGGTGGGGTTAAATAAAGATGGTGAGGGGAGGGGGAAGCTCATGCAGTAGATTGTCAGGCACAAGAGGGTGCTGTATACTGAGATGTTGCTCTTAGGGCGAATATTGACAAAACCTTTAACAGTAGGTACACCAATATGGTGTTTACTGAAATGAGTACAAAACTATTTTCTAAGGCCTTGTTCAAATAGACATGCAAACGTAGTTTAAAAGATGACGTTTTACACTATTGAAAGTCCACATATTTCGGTTGAGCTAAATTCCATGAGAAACGGTAAATAGCTGGTATAGGAGCGTAGAATGTATATTTTTGAATCAAATTGTGCAATTTAATAGGGGTGGGACCAACACATATTGTAATGCAATTTGTATTTTCCTCCTCCCCTATTTGTTCTCTGACTACCATTCACCTTCGCCCAGTAACGTCACAAACCCACTTGGTTTCTGGAGTTTATGAATTTGTAATATACTATTCTAGCTACTTAGCCCCTTCTTCCTCGAGGGCTGTTAATTAAAAGCGTTATCGTCGGTCTGGGCAACTCTTCCACACGCCACAGGTCCGCGGCGTTGAGTGGTCACTTCTATGGACAGTCCGTGACGCCACGAGGCACCTATATCACTGATCTGATCACTGACCAATTGACCACCTCGTGGGTGAGCCCCTCCCTCTTTACCCCTTACCCTCCCTCTCGACAAGCAAGCCCTCAAACTCGTGCTATAATTGATATGACTTTTGTTTAGTTATCAGACCACGTGCACAAGATTTTTGCTACTTCCGATGAACCACCATTCTTGATTCTAAGTTAGGTTAGTTTATTAGTCTTAGTTTCTGGAGCTATATCCTAATTTTATTACGAGAGGGCCTATCAGTTAGCTAGAAAAAATTACTATATATAATTTCACGTACCTATTCATACGCCATGTCATGTGAGCTGAAACTGTCACTTTTGATAGATACTATTAATACCTATAAAATAACATAAATAATAAAGATAGTGTTATCAATGTTGGACACAAAAAAATATGTTTACAGTTTTTAAAAGGTGTTTTAAGATGCACATTCGTAAGAAAATCATAGTATAGATATGTTGTCCTAGGTTAAGTTAGTTTGTAAGTCTTGATTTCTAGACTTAGATGGAACAATCTAGGATAATTTATTTCATAAGTATTAGTATTTGCAGCTAGGTGTGATTTCATTTTCTGTGATAAGTTTATTGGCTTCATGGTAATGTAGTCACCAATCTAGGGCTCCCAGTTTCGATTCCCGGCTGGTACCAGGGGTATTTTTCCCGATATTGGAAATACCCCAACGGTCACCAGGGTTTGGTCAGTTAGACTTAAGTTAGGTTTAATTGTTTCCACTCGTTCCACACCCTCATACTCACTATCTCCATCACCTCATCTCATCGGGACATGGAAAGAGCCTCCACGGAAAGAATGTACAATTAGTACATTCGGTTGTCCCCTGGGCAACAGTACATTAGACTTGGCTAATCTTTCCACAAACTGGGCAAGCAGGATGTAGCCATGACACGCATGTTATATATGTTGGACACAAAGCCCGAAAACGGCCAATGGACGGATTCTTTGCTCAATTCTAGGATTGGACGTTTTAAAATGACCAAAGCCCAAAGTTCTATTCAATCTCGGGCTTGGGCCCTCTCCAAACATACAAACCCGGTATTGTGCAATTACTAAACGACCAAAGTTGAAAATACAATCGTTAGGTTAGGTTAGGTTAGGCTTAAAAACAAAACAAATTAGGTCAGTTAGTCTTGATAATTTAAAATAAATTTTTAATCTCTGTCCGATTCTGTTTGCACATCAATGAGATCCACTTGCCCTCTTGAAGTCGTATGGTTACTCAAAATTGGGTGCGCGCAACCTTCTCAGTCTGGTCGAGAAACAAACTAAAATGTTATTTTATTTTTGTGGTCATTTAGTAACTGCACAATCCTAGGTTTGGCTGTTTGGAGAGGGCCCAAGCCTGAAATTGAATAAAACTTAGGGCTTTGGTCATTTTAAAACGTCCAATCCTAGTAATAATAATAATATTTAGCACCACGTCTTACTACCCGTTCGGGTTATACGCTTAAGTACTAATTACGCTAATGGATTAGGAATACGAGATTCGAACCTCGATCTCCCCGTCCTCGGTGGTTGAGCTCAACACGACTAGCGCGTTAGCCAACTACGCCACCGAGGCGGGTCCCAATCGTAGTAATGAGCAAAAAATCCGTCTATTGGAAATTTTTAGGCTTTGTGCTCAACATATATAAAAACTAGTTTTTTTAAGTTTTGGTTTTTGGATTTAGGTGTTCTGGTCTATGGTAGGTCGGTTTGTAAGTCTTGTTTCCAGAGCTAAGTATGCTGTCTTATAATAAGTTAGTTTGTAAGTCTGTGTTTTGGTTCTTGGTGTGTTCACGGGATTAAGCTAGTTTGTAAAACTTGAAATTTAGCGTTTTAATGTGATGTTTTGTGTTGATTTAGCATGCACATTAAATCTCAGACTGAATATATCTAAAATCTAAGCATATGGAGTCAACCTCGCTAACCACTCTGGCTTACAAAGAAAAAGAGGTGGTGGGGGGAAGCGTAGTTTAATGTTGACGGTAGTGATTACCCCTTCCAGTGGCGTACTCGGACCACTCACGTGTGATAATGTCCAGACCAAACAAACTCATACCTGTCTGGGCCACGACACTTCCTTTTCAACTTCAGAGCGTCCGCTCTCTGACCTACAAACAAACCCGGTGTTGGTCCCCAATTACCCTGAGTACACATCGGTAATTAACAACCGTATTAGAGCTACCCCGCCTCATGTGACCGGCCCGCACGGAGAGAGAGAGCCTGGCATCGTTCAACAGAATTTCTGGGTTCAGTCCTGACCGCGTGTACCGAGGAAGCTTGGTATTCAAGGGATGGTGCTCAAAAGGGTTGTGGGAGGTCATTTTCTAAATGGTTTTCAATAGGGTTGTGTGAAGGTCACTGTTTAAATGGTTTTCAATAGGGGTGTATGAAGGTCACTTTTTAAATGGCTTACTACACAGAAGAGTTTAAATAAGTTTACCAATAGTAATAAAAAATACTACAGAAATAAAATAAAGCATTTTAATTTCTAGAAAATAGCGATAAGTTTGATATATATATTTATTTTTGGAGTTTCATTGTATCAAAGACTAGAATGGTATATTTCAAGATCACTTTATAAACCGTTTATTAAAATATTGAAGTGCTTTTTTTCTGTTTTTAAAATCGATTTAAACTATTTTTTATCAAATTAAGTGTAAAAATTATATCCATTTGGTGTAGCCCAATGTTTGATGCCCAAGATTTATCAAGTGAGATTAGTTTTTAAATTTAATTTGATTAAAAATGAATTAGAAAATAATTTAAAAAGCTTGACAGCTCACAATAATAAAGTATATAACGTGGCCTTGAATTATATAATCCAAGTCAATGATATAATACAATTTTTCCATTATCATTAAGTTTTTAATGAAAAGTGATTCTCGGCATTTTCTTTAAATTTTAGGGCCTACTGTTTAGTTTGTTTTCTTATAGTAGGCCTATTTTATTTTTAGATAACACAATTCCAAATGAGTTGGCAATTTTCCTTATTTTATTTCAAATAACAATTTTTTTATTGAAATTGACTACTTGGTGCTGAAACAGATCTTTAAAAAAAGACCACCCGATAAAGCCTCTAAAACCTAATAAATCAACCGGCTTATCTAATAAACGCCGGCGGCGATTGCTGACAGGCAACTTTGCAAAGCGCTGCGTGATGCTAGTTGTATATACGTACAGGCGTAAAGTAGACAAATTTCCCGATTTTTTCCGCTCCACTTATCATTTATTTGTATAATTTAGCAGGATAGTAGCATAATTATTGTATCTATTTTTTTACTCCTTTGATTGTGATCCACGCTTTCAGATATTATAAATTTGAACTTAAAAATGAATATTACTTCAAAATATATTTTAAAGACACAAGTAAGTGGAACCTGGAATCGTATTTATGGTGAGCTATGAATTACTTGTACAGATTTTTTTTAACACTACGTCTTACTTACTATCCGTTCGGGTTATACGCTTATGTGTTAATTACGCTAATAGTTTTAGGGATAATGAAGACGTATACCTGTATTTCCGTGGAGGGAGAGTGAAACACCTTTTTGGAAAAAACGATACTCAGTACATATGACCGAGATTCAAACCTCGATCTCCCCGTCATCAGCGATCTAGTATTCAGCGAGAGTGCGGCCACCGAAGCGTGTCACTTGTACAGTTCAATTTTAATCTGACAGTTAGAAAGGTTACTAGTTCTACTTTTACGTATTCATACGTCAAGTCAACACATACAAACGGACAAATATGGGGACAGAAATACGTGTAAAATTCACTTTTTTGGGTTCGGACACACATAAAACGCAAAAATTCCTCACAATCTCTAGGTGGAAATAGTTCACGATTACAATATTTTCTCTTGATATGAGAAAGTAAAGCCTACTTTTTTTTTCCAGAAAACATCAGCAAATAAGATATCTATGTATAAAAATGCTGTTCTGTTGAAAAAATTGCAAACTTAAGATACTCTTTTTAAGAGTAATTGCATTGATAAACTCACAGTTATAATTTTTAAAACATAACGCAAGCAAAAAAAGTACAGTTTCAAATGGAATCCCTCGCGCGGTTCCACGATTCAAGGTTCAAGGTACACGACATCGGAACCCACACGCTTCAGGCAGATGTTTTGACTCAGCAACATCTGTAATTTTATCCAGTGCTTGGCTAAGGAGCGTCGTTTTTGGTCTCGGTGATGACGCAGTCAGAAAAGGAGATGAAAGGAAGCTCCAACGGTTTGGAGATGAATGTAACTTAACGACTCTAATAGCGCTGCCCTGTCAACTCATCATTAAACATTTCTCAGTGTAGTATTTTGAGTCGTGTAAGACTCAGTTCATTTCCCTCCCTCTCATCATGATATTCTCTTACCCCCCCTGACAATCCGTCACGATCCGATACATGTGTGATCCGGATCACGAATTAAGGACTCTCAATGTAGTAAAATGCAGAGTGGGTTGTATAGAACGCAAAAAAAAGTAAGTGTTTTTGTAGTTTTAGAGCAAAGCTTTTTTTTAAAGAAAATAAACAAAATAAATAAAATATTACTTCAGTACAAACAAATAATTTTATTTTATTCCCATGGTGATGTCAACAGTGTATTTTGTTGATATCACCATGTGAAGAATATTAAACTATATGGTTTTACTGGATAATTATTTGATTTGATTTTGACAAGAAAAAAATGCTATAAAACTGCAAAAACACTGAGCTTAACTCGTATTCCCTACACTTCTACCTTAAAGGGTTCTTTTACCTTCTTACCATATTTGATTTTTGTGTACACCGTTTTTACTAGCCTCTTGGGTTATCCTCATATTTACTCTGATGGGCTAGGGATGAGGAAGGCAACATTTAATTAAAAGTATACGCATTTGCGGTGAGGGAAAATGGAATTATAATTTAAGTAAAAACTACCCTTAGCAGAATACATGTCATTCTATTGAGAGAGTGACATCCGTCTCATTAACTGTGATATTAGATACTCTTGAACTAGAAAACGTATCCAAGTGCTGTTTCCTGTATTATTCCTTTGGCTTATGTGAGATTGATGAAACTTAGGTGGAATGGGCACTGATTTTGACCTAAGACTACCACGAACATTTTCCCCAAAAAGTGGATTGGGCCCCGCTACCTTGTAGCACGACTTTCCTCCCAAAGTGAGTGGATTGGCCAATGCATGGAGTAGCTAACGTTCAGCTGGATGGCTCATAATGAACGAATGGAAGACTGCTGGCGATTTATTGTATTAGTTTCAAATTAATATTAGACTATTTAATCATAATTACTTTGGAGTGCCCAATATATCTTTTTACAATTCCTTCCAGTAGAATCGACGGTACCCAATCCACCTGTTTACAACTCCTTCTAGTCAAATCGATGGTACCCAATCCAACTGTTTACAACTCCTTCTAGTCAAATCATTGGTACCCAATCCACCTGTTTAAAACTCCTTCTAGTCAAATCGATGGTACCCAATCCAACTGCTTACAACTCCTTCTAGTCAAATCATTGGTACCCAATCCACCTGTTTACAACTCCTTCTAGTCAAATCGATGGTACACAATCCAACTGTTTACAACTCCTTCTAGTCAAATCGATGGTACCCAATCCTCCTGTTTACAACTCCTTCTAGTCAAATCAATGGTACCCCCAATCCACCTGTTTACAACTCCTTCTTGTAAAATCAATGGTACCCAATCCACCTGTTCCCAACTCCTTCTTGTAAAATCAATGGTACCCAATCCACCTGTTTAAAACTCCTTCTAGTCAAACCGATGGTACCCAATCTAACTATTTATAATTCTTTCTAGTCAAATCGACCAATATTTCATATAAAAAATTGCCCAATCTACCACCACCCGTGTGTGAAAATGGTGAAAAACAGAAATTGGGACTATTCATCGCCGATAGTTGCGAGCCGATACAATACGCCATAGCGTGTGCACCTACCTTATCGGGCCATGACGGATCATATTCATCCTCGTGACAATGCGTTTCCGTGTCTCTTAGCTTTTTGACAGCAGCCAATCAGATCACGCCCCGCAGATTAGTATGACGATGATGAATGTCATGGTCTGACATTAGACACGCACGTCAGCCCCCATCACGACGATTCTGTGCGGAGCCAATACCTCTTATTACCGGCAGAGGTTAGGTAAGCACTTACCGTCCCCAAGGGGTTAGGGGGATAAAGGTGCTTTGGATTATGATTGATTACACTGGGACCCTCTCGCAATAGGCTAAACTGCTGATGGCGAGGGGATCGGGGTTCGAATCCTGGTCGTGTATAATGAGGTGGTTTTTTTTCCTAATTGGTTTTTTATTCTCCCTTTACGCAAATTCGGGTAGGCCTACACATCCTCTGAATTAAATCTTCCTCATTCTTAACACTTTAACGTAATTAGTGCATATACGTATAAGTCGAACGGATAGTAAGACGTGGTACTAAAAAAATAAACGACACTGGGGGAGAGGAAAGCGGGAGATTATATTTCAATTATTTTTTGTATGTTTTCTCCAGAATAATTATAATGTAGTCCCTAAAATAACTTACCGTCTATATTTTTTTAACTGAGAAAAAGTTTCAACACATGGCTTAATCCAACAAGTTAGGAATGATGGGGGCCGGGGCACATTCAGGAAATTCATCCACACTAGCGGGATATATAAATAATTTATATATATATATACTTTATAATATATTATATAAGTTTAAATTATTTAAAACTAAGACTTTATTTTAACAATATTAATTAAACTAAAGTATATTAAAATTAAATTATTTATATTTAAACACTATTTTATATTAAATTTATTAATTATATTAATATAAAATTGAAAAGAGAAAACTACCCCCAGCGCACCCAACCGATATTAGAATTTCATCACCGTTGATCCATTCTCAAACCGAGTTTGATTCTTGAAATGGCAATCGAGGATTTCTTAATATCGAATGGTCAGCCTCATTACAGACAAATGGTATTGCGAAAACTAATATTTATAGTTCAGGGGGTCACGAAACGTCAACATTCATCAAAATCTCGAATTCCATTTATATTCTTTAAATTGAAAAATGACACCTGGACACGGAAATCGAACCAGGAACCTTCGATTTAGAATACTCTTACCCACTGAGCTGTCAAAAGGTCGTTCCGTACCCAGGTTCATTCTTCATCTTTATTCAATTCAAATCTAGCAGGAAATTAGCTCGATCTGATCACTACTGACGGGAATATAATATTAGTTGGCAACACTGCTCAGGTGAGTTACGAGAGAGCGGTCAAATCAGCCAGGTCGTGCCAACTGTCGCAGGTGATACGGCACGCTTAGCCAGAACGTATAATAATAATAATAATATTACCGGATTAACTCAACTAGGGCAAAACACACGTACCGATCCATTAAACCGACGTCATCTGAAAATGAGACAACTGAAAAAATAGCACCCCAAGACACGAACAGGAACGGACGGCCCTGTCTAAAGTTCCAATCCATCTCCTCTTTGTAACGGCGTAACGAACGTGTTGGTCGCTCTATCCGACAGGGCACTCGACAGGCGTGAAGGAAAAGCAAAAGAAGAGACACGACACCAAGGCGTAGAGATACCAACACTGTGAGAGGTTGCGTCAGGTGGAGAGTGAAGATGAACATTTTTCCGCAGAGGTGTCTTGCGACTTACCGAGTAGGTGAAGGGACTGGGTTCGAGGAGGTGGCACCTAAAGCCAAAATTATTGACCTCCTCTGTGGTCTAGGGGTCAGAATTCCTAGTTACAGATCCGGAAGTCCTGGGTTCGATCCCCAGCGCGTCAAGATTTTTTATATGAAGCAGTGGGTCTTGAACGGGGTCAACTTAGCCTCATGAGGACAAATGAGGAGCTACTAGGATGAAAAATGTAGCAGTGATAGTCTAGAAAACTGAGATTAACGGCTGGAGAAATTATTGTGCTGACCACATAACACCCTCTATCTGCATAAATTGGCACTATCATCGCCAACAAATGGTGGCCAATAGGTCTAAATGGTTCAATCGTGGGCTTTTCTATAATTTATATTTACACCATAAAATATGAAATTGACCATTTAATGAATTGGGAAAATTTCTGGCCATTCCGTGAACTGGTTTCTTCGTGAAAACTCATCCGGTCCGGTAAAATAGCGACCAGATCAACTCCCACATTTTCACACTAATTTGTGAACCAGTATATTATATTATATTATACAAGTTCTATTTTTTTATTCATGTGATATTTTACATTTTTATAGTTTTTTGAGGTATTTTAAAACGAACACGACTTATAAACTAACTTAAATCTAGGGCAGACACAACACTCAACCCCCAGTCATTAATTCATCACTGTGAAATGGATAGCCCACATTACACCAATGATACATTTTTAGGCCATGCTGAGAATTGACCCCGGGACCCTTAACTCAATAGGTAGATAGACACGCTACCAATTGAGCTAAGGTGTAGTACTAATTTTATATTTTAAAAATGTACATACATATAAATATACACATATTTATATTATTTTTTCTTTGAATCTTACTAGCCTACCATTCCGATCTGTCCACATTTAACAAAATTAATGGGGTAGGAATATTTAAAGTAAACGTACCTGAATTTTTTGTGAGGGGAGGGCGAAAAACAATTTAAGTTAAACCACCCTAAAAACAACTGACCAAGATACAAACCCCAAACCTCCCCTTCACCTGCAAAAAACAAGACTAGACGATCTTGAAAGTTTTAAACTCGCGCACCCACCGATGTCTGTTAGTATTTTGTATCTTCTCCCTAATAATTTATTGAGCTCCGTGGTTATTCCTCTCTCTCTCTCTATCTCGATTAGTTCCTCTTTCTTTCTATCTCTGGACAAGTGAACATCCTCTAACCGGGAAATGTCGCCCACTCGCCATCAACTCTACCATATGGTCGACGCCCTGAATACTTCTTAATCGAACATCTCCGTAGATCTTATGGCAACACCTTATTCTCGTTGGACGTCACGGCAAGTCAAGTCAAACCGTTTTAAAGACATAACATTGAAACCAAAACCATAAATTTTTAAATAATTCTAGAAATTGTATTATATAGTAACGTCATTATTTTTTTGATTATGAAGTAGTATTTTGAACACACACACACACATAAATATATATATACTTCAATATAGTTTACTCATAAAAATGGCCAGTAAGAATCTTCCTGCCAAGATTTCGATCAAAAATGTCTGTTGAATCAAATGTCTATATAGAGAATGAAATAAGATAAACCTTAGTTTTAAATGCAAGTTAATGCTGTCCAGGAGCACATAGTAAAGTGTTTATACTCGTTAGATGAATAGGGGAGGTGTTATCAGCAGATAAACTAGAGGCCTCACAGGATTAACCGCTCATTTTCATCCCTTTATTTATATTCCGTACATTGGCATATAAGTGTGATAGAGCTTAGAATGTGTCAAGTTGAGATGCAGCCCGCTTAGCAAAATATTGTTGTAATCAGCAAGTAGGCAACGTCTCTACCGTGTGTTGAGTGAAGTATCATGGGGAAGACTGATGTTTTCAGTCCGACCTCCTGTAGAGATAAGTATTTATTTGGCTTTCAGTAATATGGACAATTCCTAGGCTTCAGCTTTAACTAATGGTTGGTTAAGTATTTGTCAGATATTATATAAATAAAGTCTAATTTAAATATTCATAATTTTAATGGAGTAATATGTGTACCTGATAAAATTATGGATATTACAAGGACGAGGAAACTAATGTTCATAAATTTTCTAGAGTAATTTGCGTAACAATTTGTGAAAAAAACATTTTTTTTACGCGCTTTTAAGTTAATTAAAACATTTTTTGATAAGATTATAATAATATAATTTGAATTAAAATGTTTGTTGAATTAATTTTTTTTGTATTGCAGAACTACATACCTAACTATTGGGGGGGGGG
>CABFWO010003389.1:0-14243 GCA_902155825.1 Timema genevievae
GTATATAACAAGACGTGTGTCAGGGGTGTACACTAGTATATAACAAGACATCTGCCAGGGGTGTACACTAGTATATAACAAGACATGTGTCAGGGGTGAACACTAGTATATAACAAGACGTGTCAGAGGTGTACACTAGTATATAACAAGACATCTGCCAGTGGTGTACACTAGTATATAACAAGACATCTGCCAGTGGTGTACACTAGTATATAACAAGACGTGTCAGGGGTGTACACTAGTATATAACAAGACATGTGTCAGGGGTGAACACTAGTATATAACAAGACGTGTCAGGGGTGTACACTAGTATATAACAAACATGTATATGTATATTGATATACATTATTAAAATATGCATTGACATGATGTAATTTAAAACGGCCCAACTGTAAAAGGGCTCGCCTTTTTTCCATAAATATTTATTTATTATTTGCAAGCAATACAAATGGCATTCAAATAGGGCGTCAATGACCTCTCTAGGAACAATTGTCTCTAACACGAAGAAGATGATGTATTGTGATTTAAGGTCACTTTGCTCCAAAAATGAATATGGCGCAGACATGGGAATATAGGGAACATTCGGTATGTGTTTAAGGGGAGTGGTGTAAAATGATTAAAATTTGCGAATAAAGGGGATAAAGTGGGGGAAAATTGTTGTCGAGGAGTGGGGTCACTACGATAGGACAGTGACTACCTCCCCTTATCTGATGGACAGACACCTTTCACAACACGATGACGTCACGCGCCGCCGCCTCGTGACAATGCCTCGCAAGGGACAACGCACGCGCCGATACGGAGGGAAAACAAAAGAGCTATCCGCCGCGCTCGGCTTCTTCCACGGCGTCTCAGAGGCAGAACATTGAACGGCGGGAAACATTTATCAAACGTTTCATGGCAGGAGTGTATTCGAAATGGCGGTCAATTGAGTTGGGAGATTCCTTCATATTTTCCATTTAACTTCCCTCGTAAAAAAAAAATATTTTTGGGTCGACCTTGGTGGTATTGGGGTAAAGTTCTCGCCTCAGGACCCAATGTTCGTGGGTTCAAATCCTGCCGGGGTCGAATGATATCTCTTGAGCGATAAACATCCGTAGCACAACTTCCTTCGTAGGGGAAATAAAGCCGTCAGTCCTATGTCAATTGTGGCTTGTAAAAGAACCCTGGAAGCTGTGTGAAAATACCTCTAACCCGGTTAAATTGGTAAGCCCTTTTGCTCTCGCTATTAGAGATTCGCGTGTTATGATATAATCAATCGGTTCAGAAAGTCCACGTTAAATAGCCTACCTCAAATAAATGACAAATTATTACAGATATTAGAAACGTAACCAAAGAAGATTTTGGATTCATCAATACAATGAAATAAATATAAACCGGAGAATAATAATGATAAATAAATAATAATAGAATACTCGTCGCGGCTTAAGGGTTCGGCCAGACTGAAAAGCGTGTGAGCGAGCGCGCAAGCGACTGGGTGGCCATACTGGCGAGCGTGCGAGCGAGCGCGTAGTTAGCAGAGGGTGGTTTTAACAAGTGATTTATTGTTGTGGTTTTCTCATCCTCTCTCCACGCTAATGGTGATTCTTATTTGTAAAGGCTTACTTTGATAATATTGAACTATTTTAACATATCAGTTTTACATATATATATGTGTGTGTATGGTTTATAATCTTACCAATTAAATAAGGCCTATAGTAGCAAGTGTGCTAAACCTATCGATAATAATAAAAATGTCAAATTGAGAAGTTTTCCTAACACTCAATGAACCAACATATAATAATATTGACTAGCGTCAGTAAACTAGACTGTACCGGGTCAAGCGCGCGCAATTAAAAAATAGAATCAGTTCTATCTTTCAAGCGTGCTCGCTCCAGTCTGGCCACCTCTCATTACAACCAATGTGTTCTATTTTATATTATAGTCGCTCGCTCGCTCCAGTCTGGCCACCTACTCATTACAACCAATGTGTTCTATTTTATATTATAGTCACTCGCTCGCCCAGTCTGGCCGCCCCCTTAGGAACTGCAACAAACTGATGCAAAATGTAAGGCGTTGTAGAGAATGTCGAAAGAAAGCTACCTTGAATAGTACATTATTTATGTTTAGTAATTGTTCGTTCACGTTGATTGGGTTTGTAACCGAGGTAGCTCGGCGATTGGCATGATGAGTCTCAGAGACTAACCACGGACGCGTCTTAGACCGGTTAGCAAACCGGTGGTCCCGTTGAGCATATCGACATTTAAATACATTAGTTGTGAAGATCAAACTAGTGGTCGGTAATTTAGGTTTTACTCGCGTCACTTTTGAGTTTTATTTGAGTAACTACGTGGGCTTAAGTCCTAAGGCGTCACTCTCGTGTTGGGGTGGGCTGCTGAATACGAGGAGACCGGTGTTCAAATACCTGTTGGGTCTATTGAGGGTGTTTTTCCCAAAATTGTTTCCCACACTACTTCCACACAAATGCAGGTATATTACTTCTAAAATGCTTCTTTTCTCATTTCTACCCTGTTATCATATGTGTTTAACCTGAGCAGGTAGAGAAATTAATCATATATATAAAATAGTATTTTAAGGTTCGTTCCGGAGAGCATTCAAGAAAGTTTTTTCAAACACGTTTTCTCTATAGTGACTGACATCGGTGGACTTGGGGACAGCAAGTCAATCTCGTCTAGTCTAGTTTGTCGGTGACGGTTCGAATCCCGGCCAGGGACTGAAGGTGCTTTATTTACTAAATGTTTCCTCTCTATCCCGCCCAACCCAAATGTAGTTACATTTCCTATAAATATAAACTCTACCCCGTCAATGTAGTTAAGGTGATTGTAAAAAAATGACCAATATTTTTCTTATCACCCTGTGGGCTGTTAAAATTATTATTATTATTAATACTATATTTTTTTATTATAATTATTATCACCACGTCTTACTATCCATTCGGGTTATACGCACTTACGCTAATGTGTAATGTTAGGGTGATTGTGAGATGAAATGGAGGACCTACAGTTTAACGTGGGATCCGAACCACGGCGGAGGGACTGACATGCCACAAAGTCCCAATTTGTGATTAA
Organism: Timema genevievae; assembly: GCA_902155825.1. NCBI lineage: Eukaryota > Metazoa > Arthropoda > Insecta > Phasmatodea > Timematidae > Timema > Timema genevievae. Next base: position 3,066 of record CABFWO010003389.1, read on the forward strand.
TACCCCGCGTAGACTGTTACCGGTTCGGGTTATACGCCTATAAAGGGTCGGCGAATCAGCTGTCCCCTGGTTAGAGGGTCCACGTAGCTAAGAAGATTGAGAACCAATGCTTTAGACCGGCGTTTCCCCAACCTCTTTTTCGCTTGTGTACCCCTTGTCAGCTAATTTACATAAATTATTTACCCTTAATTTTAGCAAAATGTTTAGTTAATACTTTGGTAAATATTTCGGATTTATTGGTTGCAGCTGAAAATATATGGGCTAGTAATGGGATTAAAATAACCATGTAATAATAAGGTGAATTAACCGTGTATATGTTATGGACAAAGTGAATAAAAGGTCATTTTTCCTGGTATTATGTATGTATAGTGACCAAAGCAGTCAAGCAAAGTGATATATATTTATTAATTTATCATTTGGACCGGGCAGTATGCATAGTGCTCAACACTCTCTGGGCAATATGATTTTCTTAATAATATCTTGTATTTAATAATCTGTATTAGTTGGTTCTTCCTATGAAAAACCAATAAAACTAGTTAGGTTGGTTGGGTTAGGTTATGTTGGTTAGCTAGGATAGGTTAGTTAGGTTAGGTTAGGTTAGGTTAGGTTAGGTTAAGTTAGTTAGGTTAGATTAGTTATGATAGGTTAGTTAGGTTAGATTAGTTCGGATAGGTTAGGTTAGTTAGGTTACGTTAGTTAGATTAGTTAGGTTACGTTAGCTCATTTAGGTTAGTTAGGTTACGTTATTTCGGATAGGTTAGGTCAGTTAGAAGTCAATTGGCTGGCATGTGATCGGATGTTCATTGCTCCCGCCCTGCCAGTGACGCAGTACTGCACTGTTTTTCATATAGCCCGAAGAGCATGGAGCATAATGCATACTGCTCGGTCGAAATAATAAATTAACAAATATTTATCACTTTGCCCGACTGCTTTGTTCACTATGCATAATGCTATGTCATTTTTCATAGTGACCTGGTTAATAACTTCATCCATAAAACACACACACAAATATATATATATATATATATATATATATATATATATAAAGTTCAATTAATTTATTTATTTATTAATAATTATAAAAGCTGTTTTATATTTAAAATTGAAATCATTTTCTCAAGGTCTAATATTGAAGAAAACCCATACCATCGAGTTAATTTCACAACTTTTGACTAATCTTTTGTCTTACACTGCTGGCCTTTACTCAATTATTTTTGTGTACCCCAAAAAGTCCTGGCACATGCCCCTGGGAGTACGCTTATCCCACGTTGGGAACCGCTGCCTTAAACCATCGAAGTGGGGTATGAATTAATAATCAGGGTGGCTTCAAAAATGTTATTATATAATTTCCTAACATTTCCAGGTTTTCGCTGACATCAAAGCAAGGCCATACATACCCAGCCAATAATTTCAGGGTTGATGGGCACATCCCCCAATTGCCGAAGCCTAGAAAAAAATTTCCATATAATATATTTTTTTCATAATTTTTTTAGGGGGAGGGGGGTTGAGCCCCCAACCCCTTCCACCCCCGACTACAGCCTAGCATCAAAGAATTCCCTTTTTTTAGCCACCATCTAACTAAACATTGTGTTCAAATATATAATAAAGACCATAGCTGTGTAAATAATGGAAGTGTTTATAATATTTGCAAGGAGCCGACAATCTATTTAAGTAATCATGAAGATACATTTTAGCTTATCTGGGTGTTTGGAGCAGAACAGATTAAAATCTAAAGATAAAAATAAACGATAATGGTGCTATCAGATGTGACATTTTATTCGCCTTGAAAATTGTGACTTAAAAATAATTTCAGTGTGATTTATCTACAACTCAAGCATGTAGTTGAAGGGAAAGAAGGGAAATTTCAATAACCCCCCACACCACCCCACTTCCCCCTTTGCCACTCTTAAAAGTCAACAAAATAATGATACACAGAATTAAAACCCACATTTTCAATACAGTAAACAAAAGATAAGATATAAATTAGTTTCGAATTGTCATCTTATCTATGCAATATTGTAATACGTTCTAAATGTCACATAGTGCTAATTTCAGTTATAAAAATATGAGAGGTATAATTCATTCACGACCTTAGCTTACTTGGATGACAGCTCAAAGAATTACTAGATATAATCCCTAATATATCCCTACGTCAACGGCTGACATCTTTCACTTTGGAAAACAAACAAAAGTTTTCAACATAATTCCCTTTTAAGTCATCAAAAGTATTCAGAGTGTTACTATGTAAAACGTTTTATTCCAGGTGCATAAATACCTTTAATTATACAGAGTCTCAAACTGTCGAGATTCTGCTATATTTTAGTTGGTTTTTTAGGTTAATTTTTGTTTGAAAGGGAATCCTATAGGTCAATGTGAAAGAAGCATCTTGCTTTGGTTTGGGGCATGTTGAGAGGATGATTGTGGATCGAGTGACAGAGCAAATATATGAAGGTAGAGTGTGTGGATCAAGACAAAGGGGTAGGCCATGTAATATGTGGCTAATTTTTGTGGAAGAATGTGTGAAAAAGAGAGACATTAAGAGTTTTAAGGGAAAAAAAAAGCATGCATGAACTCGGTGTATGGATGTTGTTGAAGCGAAAGGAGTACGCAAGGATAAGGAAGTGTGGAGAAAGTTAATGAGCTATATGCACAGTTTTTTGCCTACCTCTTAAGGAACGGCGTGATTGGGTATGTATATATGTATGTTTTGTGAAATTATCTGAGCTTTGGCTGTTCTTTTCAAGACTTTTTTCAGCACTATGTCTTACTTTCGGGTTATACGCCTATGTATTAATTACATTATTATGTTAAAGATGAAAAAATTTTAATTTAGATGAAGTGTGCCCACATTTGTGTGGAGGAAGAGTGGTAAAACCATTTATGAAAAATCCCCCTCGGTATACCCGACCGAGATCAAACCTCAATCTCTCCCACTTCAGCAATCTTAATATATTGCAAGAGTATCGCCATACACCATGCATAGAGATAGGGTAAAATAGCATTAATTTTCAGTTTTTTTAGCATTCATTATTGGAAATTTAGTGTTTTGTGGCAAAATTTAGCATTTTGTGGCATAATTTAGCATTTTGTAGCAAAATAGGTAAAAATGTCTTTCGTCAATGTTTTTATGGCCTATACAAAGGATTTATGATAAAAGCAACGACTAACGGAATGTGGCGATTAGCCGGATGGGCTGTGGAAGGCACAGGATGCAAGTAAAACCCGAGCTGAAGCACACAGACGAGTGAAACTCAATGATTTTTTAATCACTTATTTCCGCTGAAAAACATCTTTTATAGACATTCTCAGCATTTTATTTAAATGCACAGCATTTTCAGGGAATTCACGTATATTTCGCTAAATAAAATAATTTAGCTAAAATACTCTCAAAATCACGTTTTTCACGTTAATTCGCAAAATAAAAATCGCTTTAAACACTTTCAAATGCAATGAAACGCAAAGAAAACTTATAAATACCCTATTTTCGACCCTTTTTTTTTCTTTTCGCGTTTTTCGCAAAAGCGAATTTACCCTCTCTCTAACCATGCGGTCATCGAAGTGGGTGACATAAAAACCTACCTGTTTTTTTCCCTTGATTTACCAGTTTTTAGTCAACTCTGACATTGCTAAAGGTATGATCATATGCTTAGATCCTCCCCTCCCCTCCCCTACCCTACCCTTCTCGTTGCTCCAAGGTGAATCCTACACACATAATATCGCTTCTTTTTAACACCTCTTAAGTCACAGTTTGTAAGAAAAACTGTGTGTGTGTACATCTAATAATAGATCATTTAGCCGTCAATTAAACAAAGTATGATAAACCGAAAAATCAACACATTGTGCCAAGAACGGCAATCTCTGTCAATACACTGTAATAGAATAAGATCACATGACCATGCAACAAGACGATAGCAATGGCCGTAATGATAAATAAGATATGTATATAATACATACAAGAGCTGTACATCTGATTTAAATCAGGGTGTCCAGTCAAAAAATATTTTTAAATTACCTGAATTTTCCAGGTTTTTCGGAGACAATTTCCAACTATTCTAGTCGCTATATATTATAAGTATTATTTAATTATGATCCACACCCGCCTCGGTGGCGTAGTTAGCTAACGCGCTAGTCGTGTTGAGCTAGACCAACAAGGACGGGGAGAGCGAGGTTTCAATCTCGGTCGGGTGAACTGGGGTGGTTTTTCCTAAATGGTTTTCCACTCTCCCTCCATGCAAATGCAGGTATACTTCCTCTAAAATTCAACCCTGCCAATTCCTAATCCATTAGTGTAATTAGTACTTAAGTGTATAACCCCAACGGGTAGTAAGACGCGGTGCTAAATAATAATAATAATAATAATAAAATTATGATCACAACTTGATATATTAATATTTTTAGACGTATACAGATTCTTAAATTATGTCATTCTATGAAGGTGTTAACTATAGGTGGGCAAATTTTTCTACCCAAGGGCCACATGGAGATATCTTTAGCATATGACAAAATTCTAAATTTAATAAATAATTAACTTTATTTTCACACAAAAATACATTTATTAGTCATATAAATACTGATACTACCATATACACAAGCTTATACTTGTACATATGTAACATTATAAATGAGCTTGCTCATTTGTTCACATGTTCAAAAACACGCTCTGATTACGTAGTTAATTTCTCATTTTTGTTAATAAAATCAAGAAAGTTTTTAATTTGTGTGAAGGCCGCACAAAATGACATTGCGAGCCACAGTTTTTTCCATGGCTAGGTTAAGGGATACCAGTCTAAGGTGATCGACTTTTAGGTTTATCAGTTAGATTTCAGTGAAAACAAAGTGAGTCGTTAAAATATAGCAAAACCCTCAGTAGAGCTTAAAATTGTTGCAAGACCGATTCTTTTTAGTTTATTCTTTTTATAACCTGATCAAATTCTCACACATGTGCATAACCATGACTCAAATATGGCTAAAGGGGGCGGTAGTGGGGTGAAAAGAGGACAGGAGAATCACATGTAGAATCTTGAGGATTGATATTATTATGCTCGACTGAGACAACTGTGTTAAAAGAGATTTGCGGTGTGTATTAACCGAGAATTTTTTTTTTTATTTCGACTATTGAAAATAAAATTTGTAAACTTTTTTAGTGAAAATATTGTGAAAATTCCAGAAATTTGATAAAATACCCTTACTTTTCCATGACTTTTCCCTGTTTTCCAGGTTGCTGGACATGCTGTAAATGGTCTCGCGCAGTGGCTCTCTAACTGTGGACCACAAATGGGACCACAAATATTATGTGAAAGAACTAAAGATCACAAGATTGAAATGATAAGTCAACTATGTCAACAATAAGATATAACTACAAGTAGTATTAAATGTGAAATGTGCATATGAGACAATCTAATAAAAATGATGTATTTTACTGCTTGATAAACAGGTACCATTCGTTTACCCTTAAATGTAGCAAGCATACCTTGCGTGGTTCTACGATGGTGTAGCTTATAAGATGGGGCCATAGTGTATTACGCCAAGGTAAAGCTACCACCTTTCAGGGTAAACTAAGTGTACATTAATAGAATTTACAGTTTCTGCAAGGATACAGGTAGGTGGTATATTAGGGTGGATGGTCTGCATTTGTTTTCTTCTTTCGTCAGTCTTTCTTCGGTCTTTTTTCGGTATTTCTTTGGTCTTTCTTCGATCTTTCTTCAGTATTTCGTCAGTCTTTCTTCGGTCTTTCTTCAGTATTTCGTCAGTCTTTCTTCGGTCTTTCTTTGAACGTTCCTCGGTCTGCTGAGAATTGCCCCATCCTACTCTACTAAAGTTGTATCTTTATTTCAAGCCCACATACATGATAAAGCACAAAGGCTTTGGCCTGACACACAGTTAGTACCCCACTATATACTATCTTAGTTGCATATGTGGAAAGAGAAGTACAAGAGTCGGCTCTCGCATGAGGCAGAGCGAGTTACACGGCCTGACGTATTACTTCTATTTACTTCCTCTCGACCCCTTGGTGAGATAAGTATTGTTATCGTCAAAACAAATCAAACTCGAGATTTTTATAAATTCAATGTTTCATAAACCCTTGAAACCGAAAAAGTGGTTTTTGGGTTAATGTCAGTCTGTTCGTATCTCTAACTAGAATCGAAACCATTTTACCGATCGGGTTTAGACTTGGCATCTAAGGTTTTCATAAGATTCAACAGAGGGTTTTTGGAATTAAATAGTCAAACCCAAAATTAAGGGTAGTTTACTGAAGGGCAAAAAGAATAAAAATCAATTTTCTCAAAAATTTTTATAACGATTGTGATTAAATTTTGTATCTAGACATTACAAACAAAATGGTTGTTTTCATTTTTCCATGAAAATGTTTTGCGGTGCTATACTTCCGCAGAAATTTCCAATTTTGATTCTATCTCCACAACTATTTGAGATATGAAATAGCTTATCATTGTAAATATTTAATATGTACTATTAAATATAAAGCTCTTGTTTGAAATATATTTTTATAAAATCAATAGTTTATTAGCTTTACGCAAACAAATACATTTTTTATGAAACATTAAGAAATATGTAATTGATTGTTATGATCTTTGGTGGACAGGAGATATTTATCTTTTTTCAATGTTTCCGTAACAGTGTATATTATTACATCTATGCTCAGTGGTGGAGTGTTTCTGCAAGAGTATATTATTTTGTTTCACAAATTTTACAAGTCTTTGGTTGTAAATGTCTCTATTTTAAGAATAAAGAGAGAGAAAGTCCTCACAATTTATTTAATATAGATAGAACACTTTTGCAGTCAACATTAATAATATTTTACTATTTTATTATTTTATAGGTATTAATAATAGCCACCAAAAGAGACAACTACAGAGCGCATGACTTGACTTATGAATACATTAAAATAGTATTACTATACAACTATTTTTCCACTGCGTCTTAGTACACCTTTGGATTGTGCACACATATTAATTACGATAGGGATGAGAAAGGTAGAATTTAAGAGGAAACGATTGAAAAATTATGTATCTATCTATTTTAATAAAATGAAGAGTTTGTCTGTCACGGGTGTTGTGTGATATAAGAGTTTGTCTGTCGCGGCGTTATGTGATATCTACCTCACACAAACGTCTGAAATTTTAAAATTAGTAACCCCTGTGCATGAACATGTACAATTCAAAGCAGGAATTTTAAAATTTTGATTTAATTTATTTTTTATTAAAAACTAGGTCAGGAAGAAATAAAATGAAGAGATTTTTTTTTTCTGTCTGTATGAAGCAAATAAACGCGTTGCCCAGGGTAGCCACGCAATCAATTGCATGGTTACCATGGGCAATTCTGAGTACTTCTGTTAGTATAGTGAACAATATAATTTGTTTTGTTTAGTTTACAATAATTATTTGGCGATAAGAAATGAAAAAATAAAAAGAATTGTTTCATTTTATTAACAAAAATTACCCAAAAAATAGTAAGTTTTATTTTGGTTTATTTACCGTAATAACTCTTTAGATAAGAAAAAAATTGTTTAATTTTATTTACAATACTAAATTTAAGATGATCCAACACCTTAGCTCAGTCGCAAGTGTGTCTGTCTACTGAGCTAAGGGTCTTGGGTTCAATTTCCGGTATGGTCGAAAAATTTATCATTTGTTAAAAGTGGGTTTACCCTTTCATAGTGATGAATTAAAGGCTGGGTACTGGATGTTGTGCCTGTCCTAGTGTTAAGTTAAATTATAATGCAAGTGACTTCGCGACAGACCTAGCAAGCCGGTAGTGGAAAATATATGGCTTGAATAAAAAACTGACCCATACCAGAGGCTGGAAACAGTAATGGATGTAAAATAGAAAAAAAAAATTAAGATAATAAGTTTAAAAAATATATGTTTTGGTTTATTTGCAATATTAACTCTGAGATAAGAAATGTCTGTACAGTATTTCACAATTCCAAAGTCTCAAAACAATAGTTCGTAAGGAGGTACTAATCTACAGAGCACTTCCACCATAGTTAAAGATGGGAAATGACAGAGATAGGAATGGCAAGATACAAAGGACAAACAAACAATGATGATAATGACTGTACCATGTGACACAAGAGCTGCACTTACCTCTCCGGCAATCTTAGGTAACCTTGTGCTGTTTCGCTCACATGAACTTACATAAGTTGAGAGCTTACATAAGGAAAAAAACAATACCAAGTAACCTCAAGCTACCGTGGATTTGCGAATATAGTACAGTGTTCGACCAGTGACATGGCATATAAATAAAGGTGTGCAAAGCTTCAGAGTTTTGAAGTCAAAGGTCAAACAAATTACCCATGTTTCAACTTACACCAAAAATAAATCACCTTTATATCATTGAAAAATTTTGAAGGAAGACAAATATGTCAATATATTATGAACAGACTTAAAACATTTCCCTAAATATGACATATTTGAACCTACAATAATTTTTAAAACAGTTACTAAACAATATTTTAATACTTACTAATCTAATGAGTAAATGACATCCATAATGTTAGCATTGAAACATGTTGGCAATTTTAATAATTTGTCAATGCACCAAAATTTTCACTGATTGTAAAGTGAGTGATAAGAATTACTGGTAGCCATTTCACTTTCCTGGTTTTGTATTACTTTTATTGCTCAAATTCATCACAAAAATTGCTAATTAACTTTAATAACAAATTTACTAAACAAATATATAAGTGAGAGTTGAAATCATAGCCTCTATAAAGAAAGACTCCCTGTCTAGTTTCTAGAGAGAACACGCCCTTTCTTCAACCTGTTGGTCCTTTACATTCTATATATGAGTCTTCAGGATACATCTGGACTGGATGATCCAAAATTGTCCATACAGAGGGTTGCTGGTGAGACACGCACGCACACACGCACGCACGCACACAAAACATGTCGATGCACGAATTCCATCTTTCTTTGGAATTTCTGTCAACAGAGGATGCCCCGCTTAATCTTGAGAGCCGGTGCCAAATGTTAGGCTCCAAACTTGTTATTAGTATTGAGTAAGCATTGACATTATTTCAACATATTTCTTTCTTCACTTTAAACTAACCTGATTGCAAAATTTACCTTATAGTATGTACGTTAAATTTTAGGGTTTCTATTACTTCGACTTTGCTTTGAATAGTTGTTCACTTAGACTTTGATTAGAAAGTAAAATTCCATATTTGACAGTTACAAAGCTACACTAAAATAAAAATTTAAGTTAAAACACATATTTATGTTTATTTTTATAATTTTCTGCTGTTATTTCCATCACAATTAAGTGTATGTGTAAAAAAAACCAAAATAATTATATTACATTTTGTGATAGTAACTTAATATATTATGTCAAGGCGAAATATATTAATTAGGTTTGGAATATAGCATTTTGTAAATTATATTTAATAACTAAGTTTACATAGTTATGCAAAACAAAATATATTTTTGTACAACTCTATGTATTTATTTTTAAATATCCAAACCTCGATTTGGCTTTGGAAATATCTCATATTTTTCAATTTGGCATCGCTTTGAATTTAAAACGTTAACTTTGCACACTTCTATAAAAAAAATGTTTTGACCTTTCTGTTTACTTAGATACACTTTACAGAGTGGCCATTCAAACTCTAGATTAAATTCAAGAATAATTCCCGGTTTCCCGTGATCATAAAAGCCATTATTTCACTTCCAATGTGTTCTCAGCCATGAGTAAAGAGTATATGAGTTTATAAAGTAGTATGTATAAAACGTTCCCTCACAAATGTACCACACCTTACAATGGCAACAATAAAACTATAGAATTATGATAGGAAGAAACTCTAAGCAAATAACAACATATTTCTTTGCGGACAACATTGCTTCCATTTTACTATATTATTTGTGTTATTAAGTATTGATAATATCTAACTATCAGACATGACAGCTGCAGGGAACATGAATTATGAATTATGTATATGTATGTGTGTGTGTGTGTGTGTGTGTGTGTGTGTGTATGTGTATATATATATATGAAAATTGGACTGTAACACAAATAAATATAAATATCTTCAAAGGTGATGCCATGCAAATTGATTTATTTAATAATAACATATTAAGAAAGCCAATGGATATAAAATTATAATGCTCAATCCAAATAAAAAGGTAATTTAAGTTATATACTAACCTTGTTTTTTTATTTGATATATATAAAAAAAATAGGTTACTAGACTTATGACAAATTTTTTATTGGCTATTTTTATTTTCTTCACTACGATTTGGTACCCTTGTGGGCTATACACATACATTTATTATGCTAATTAAGTATGGAAGGGGCAGTAGAATTTTAGGCAAAATATAACCGCATTTGTGTGGAAGAAGAGTGGAAAACCGTTCAGGGAAAACCATCCTAAATACACAATACCGGAATTCAAACCTCAATATCCCGTTACCAGCAAACCAGTGTAACACGTTAGACCATGAAAACACCGATGCAAGTATTATTATTATTATTTATCACCACGTCTTACTACCCGTTCGGGTTATACACTTAAGTACTAATTACGCTAATGGATTAGGAATTGGGAAGGTTGAATTTAGAGGAAGTGAACCCGCATTTGCGTGGAGGGGGAGTGGAAAACAATTTAGGAAAAACCACTCCCAGTTCACCCGACCGAGATTCAAACCTCGATCTCCCCGTCCTCGGCAGTCGAGCTAAACACGACTAGCGCGTTAGCCAACTACACCACCGAGGCGGGTCACCGATGCAAGTAGTTACCTATTTGTAAATTTGTAGAAGCTAAAGAAACTGTTTGATTTATTCCTCAAATTGTGCACCTAATACGACTCTCTTGGATAATTAAAAGAATGCCAGCAGGATTTATTTTTATAAATATATATTCCATGTTTTAAATTTTAAATCAAGCAAACAAATTGGGTTTTCTCGAAAAATAAACCTTAATAATTCTGTTGTAAATTCTATGGAAATTAATTTCGAAGAAAAACAATTACCGCTATGAAAAACTTTGCATTTTTAAGTAGATATGATTAAAGGTAAGCAAATATAATGATTACGGTGATTCAGGAATAATATGTCACACGTTTGGTATACAATTAATAATAATTATGGTTTTCAAATTAGTCTTTAATGAGACTACAGTTTTATTTATTTTAAGAAAAGTATATATATATATATATATATATA
>CABFWO010003389.1:24523-51198 GCA_902155825.1 Timema genevievae
GGGGGGGGGGGGGAGGTGGGAGAGGTAATAATATTCAGATGACATTGACCAGTCTGAAGAAAAACATCAACGAGTATAAACATATAGAACAACCAAGTAAAGTGGGTTTTTAAATAATAATTAGCTCACACCTTATGTTAGTACTCGGTCTGGTTATATGCATACAATAGTTACACTAATGTGATAGGAATGAGGAAGATAGGATTTTAGAGGAAATGTACCCACGTTTGTGTAGAGAATGGGAAACCATTTAGAAAAACCACCCTCAGTACAGCCGAGGCAGATTCGAACGCCAAACTCAACATAGCCGGCAATTAAGTCCAGTCAGACCATTCGAACACAAATGTGGGTTTATTTATGTAATCTGGTAGAAAATATCAATAGTGAAATGGTTATTATGTTATATATGGCAACAATCAGACCTAGTGCAAAAAATAGCTCACTGAAACCTGCATCGGTGGCCGAATGGTCTAAGGCGTAACTTGTGTTAGGTTGACCTGCTCATGACAGGGATATCAGGATTTGATTCTTGGTCAGGTTTACTATGGGTGGGTTTTATTAAATGGTTTCCCACCCTCCTTCCATCCAAATGCAGGTAAATTACCTTTAAAATGCTTCCTTCCTCATCCCTACTTTATTAGAGTTAATCATGAATATTTGTATAAACTGAATAGGCGAATTTTTTTATTTTTTTTAATCACTGAGCAAGAAGCATTCTTGGTGAAGCATTGCAACTAAATTGGAAATATTTCTGCAAGAGCGGGTAGCTTTTGCCTCTGAAGCAAGTATTTGTAAATTTTTATGTTTAGAAGAATGCAAGAGTTGTTTTCTATAAAGGTTTTTCATTGCATACAGGTTTATTTTAGTTTCAGTTTGTAAAGAGCTTGTTCGATCAATTTGTATGCAATTCAATTCATTTTGACTTTAAAATTTTCAAGTAATTTTTTGAAAATTTTAAATATTAAAAAAAAAAAAAGTATAGGCCTATTGGTAATTTTTTTACCGTTCCTGGGCCATCACAGTACAAGCCTTGGTTAAAGCCTTATAGCTAATTAACATATTTTTACCCGCTTAGCTGCGGTTGAGTGGTCTAAGGCATCAATCCCACAAAAGAAAGGACTACTGACAAATGTAAGATAGGGGTTTGAATCCGGGTCAGGTGTATTGAGGTCTAAGGGTGGTTTTACATAAATGGTTTACCACTCTCCCTCCCCACAAATGCCAGTTTACTACCTCTAAAATCTACCTTTCACAACCCTAACACATGATGAGTCACGGTGACCAAAAACAAACATCAACAAAAACATATTTTGTCCAAACTTTGAACATAAAAATAACCCCCCTGTGGTGAAAATGTTTATCAGGTCTTATTTAAGGGCTATGCTGCGGGATGTAAAAATTTCTATCTTTCTCTTTTGAGCAAATATTTGTTCAATCTTATACAAAGTTAATTTCTTAAATCTAACTGTTGGGAAATTTGTATCTGATTTTAAAACAAAAAACGACTATTAAGATTATATTGGGAAAAAAATGTTATTCAAGAACTGCACCTTTTATATATTATATCAAAATAATTTAAAACAGAGTGTTTATATTTTGACTTGATACTAAAATAAAAACAAATTATTTATATTTTGACTTGAAACTAAAAATTGTCATGCAATCTAGTACACCAACATGAGTGAGATAATAATAATAAAAACATTATAAAGAGGAGACACCACACAATAAAAAATTAAATTATTAATAGACTTTTGAAATCAATCAAAAATTTTATTTGCATAAAAAAGTGTAGTTAAATTAAATAATTGACGGTTATTGTTTCAGAAACAGTAAAAATTAAGATAGATTTAATTATTCGTGATTTTTTTAGTTCTTAAATATATTCAAGTTTATTAATTGTATAAGTAATGCTATGTCTTGTATAAAATATAAATTTAAACTGTGATTATTTATTTATAATTATAAATTAAACTGACAAATATAATATATGTTAAAAATATAATTCTTTTCTCTCCCATATTGACGTGAGTAGGAATGGTAAGATAAGTCTTACTACGTCTTGTCTGTGCTAATCCAAAATAATATAGATATAATAATATATAAAATTGAGGAGCTCGGTGGAGAAATAACTTAATATTCATTGGATAGTTCTTCTGTATCTTTAATGAATTCTTTCCACTTTATTCGATTTAAAAATAAAAAATAAAAAATTGTAACCCTTCCTTCACCTCTGACAAGACGTGTATTAATCACAACTTGTGAATGTGTAGAATGCCAGGCCTCCACCGTGGCTTGGATTCCACGTTAAACTGTAGGTCCTCCATTTCATCTCGCAATCACCCTACCATTGCATATTAGCGTAAGTGCGTATAACCCGAACGGATAGTAAGACGCGGTGATAATAATAATAATAATAATAATAATAATTTGTATTTCTTTATTTAGTACCTAGCTGATACAGCATGTATTTATGTGATGGTGTGTCTTGAGTTGTCACATAATGTAGTCCATGGAGTCGAACATTTCTTGTGTTGTTCTTGTATGAATACTATGTCAATGTGCCCTTCTTAAACTACTTGAGCAATTGTATGGGATTATTTCTTAACTAATATTGTTTAATAAATATTAATGATTATAATAATAATAATATTTAGCACCGCGTCTTAACTACCCGTTCGGGTTATACGCTTAAGTACTAGTTACACTAAATGATTGGGAATTGGGAAGGTTGAATTTAGAGGAAGTGAACCCGCATTTGCGTGGAGGGAGAGTGTAAAACCATTTAGGAAAAAACCACTCCCAGTTCACCCGGCCAAGATTCGAGCCTCGATCTCCCCCGTCCTCGGCGGTCGGGCTCAACACGACTGGCGCGTTAGCCAACTACGCCACCGAGGCGGGTCAATAAATAATATTGATTTCATTAAAAGTACTTACAATTTGAAGGACATTTTAAGTGAGAGAAAGTCAGAGACAAGCATGAATATTATGTGACCGAGAATAATACTGGAAGGTGAGATAGAAACTGTTGGTGGTTATTTGCACAAATTGAATGTGACACATTGGGAAGAAAAAATATATGCTAGAAGAAATCAAATTTTAGGAAAAATTATATTTCTACTAAAACAAGAAATAATTATGCTTTAAAAAAAGTCTGTATTAAATATTTTGAATTATTAAAATGCAAAAGTAACTAAACGCATTGTTGAAAATGTTAGTGTTAGAAAATGAAACCAATCTTGAAAGTGACACTGGCGATAATTATGACTACTAAAAAATATGACAATACCTACTACCACATTAAAAACCGTATTAAACTTTCACATTTGGGTTCCATAAAAAAATCTGTGTGTATTGAAATTGTGTGTGAAAGAACAAAAAGTTTTTATTTTAATGAAATTCATTATTCTATTGAATTCGTGCTTTAATAGGTTTCTATAGACCTATGACTTAAGAGAAAGCTTCAAGTTACAAGCTGTATTATGAAAAATACATAAATTGAATTCAAATTTTATATATTATATTAAATTTAAATATCCTCAATATTCTAGTATCTTTTTTTTAGTTATCATTTTTACATGAATGGAAGGTGACCTGGCGGTCTAGGGGTAAGGTGTCAGACTTCTGTGCTGAGGGTCCGGGGTTCACTCATCGGTCCCGGCACAGATTTAACTGATTGCCAAACCCTTCCTTCACCTCTGACAAGACGTCTATTAATCACAACTTGTGAATGTGAGGAATGCCAGGCCTCCACCGTGGTTCGGATTCCACGTTAAACTGTAGGTCCTCCATTTCATCTCACATTCACCCTACCATTGCTCATTAGCGTAAGTGCGTATAACCCGAACGGGTAGTAAGACGCGGTGCTAACAATAATAATAATAATACATGAATGGAAATATGAGTAATTTCAAACTAAAACCATTATTGTACCCAATTATCTGAAAAACATTGTATTTGCATTTAAGTCGTTGCTACACCCAGCCCATAAATTGTAAATATACTAAAAATCAGTTTAAGTAGGTGTAGTTCATACAAGAGACATACCAAAATAATTAAATTTTACTATGAAATATAATAAATAAATATAATAAAGTCCCATTTTAATAGGAACAACTATAAAAGCTATTAGATCTACTTTCGTGTATCCAAATTTTAAGTCATGTGATCTGTAGATGTCAATAATATAGTAAAACATTATCATTATTGACCACAAACAAAGTTTTTATTTTTGTACTGTCTTTCCTATGATAAATGGACTGTGTAATAAAATAGATATAATTGCGTTTTGTGGAAAAGTGTTCATAATATATTATAATGGATGACTGACAAAAGTGAGTTTAGAAGTTCTGTGAGTGGCAGAGTTTTTTATCAAACAACCTACATAAAGGATTTTTTTAATAGAAAGGATCTTCAAATGAACATTTAAAAATAATTTATTTATTATGTATTATTATCACTAATACTTTCTGTTTTGTATCAAGGTAGATATAGGCAGAGAGTTTGACAAATAAGAAGGTAATTTTTTAAAAAAACATGTAATATAATCCAAATTAAGTGGGACTAATTAAAAGCAGTATATTTTATATTGCTCTTAATAAAATAAGAGTATAATCTATTTTGTGGCCAGTGTGGCCCTTAAGTTGCACAGAAACTAGTTTGATTCCAGGCAGTGACTTAACATGATTTATAATTTTACTAGCTTAATAATATTTTAATCCGATTCAGTGGCCACATGGTCTAAGACGGTACAGTTGCAATAGACTAGAATGCCGAAGACTGAGAGATCGGGGTTCGATCCTAGTCGAGTGTACTGAGGGTAATTTTTTCCTAAATGGTTTTCCATTTTCCCTCCGTGTGAATGCGAGTACACTTTCTCTAAATGTAGCCTTCCTAACCCCTAACACATTAGTATGATTATTACATAGCCATACAGCCTGAACGGGTTGTAAGGCACGGCGCTAAAATAAAAAATAATAATAATAATGTAAATATATTATATTTCAGCCACTTGTTTAACATTTTGTGTTTAGTTAAGGTGTATGAGATTTTGAAAGCTTTGGCTTTGACTTAAATTCGGGGAAAGGTTCCGGTTTCGACTTACGAAGCTCCGCCAATAAAAATTATTGGTCTCTTAAGTATACATTATTAATATTAAATTTTTTTTATCATTCTGTGATGTTCATTTCAAGTAATGTTCATGTAAAAAAAAATATTCAAGTAATTAAATGATTACAAGTTGTTATAATAAATTGGTTAGTCAGTTTAAAATGGGGTGCTAGTGAGCGTGAGTTTAGGGCAGTATTTTCGAAGTTTTTATAGCATAAACATTTATTTGGCCAAAATAAATCGAATATTTCTTCTATAGAAACATGTAGTTTAATTTTCTTCACACGGTGATATCAACAGTTGTTGAATATCTGTCAAGGGTGTTCTGGAATTTAGTGACAATTTTTTCTCTGCATTTAAAAAGTTTGTCACCAAATGCCGCTATGCTCATGAGAGATATTCATGAACTCTTAGGATTAGCATGTGCAGAAAGATAAACTATATGTTTCTATAGAAGAAATATTTTATTTATTTTGGCCAAAAAATGTTTATGCTATAAAAACTTCGAAAATACTGCCCTAAACTGGCGCTCACTAGCACCCCACCTTAAGATCATATATTAAGTGTTTAGGGGAAGAGGGGGGAAAAGTCCATTCTTCACTTAAATCGAGTTAGTGCTGCCATCTGTTAGGCAATAATGAGACCTTTCAAATACACTTTAGATTGTGGAAAGAGGTTTCTTGTCGTATTTAAATGTATAGAAAAAAAGTAATATCTGATGTCCTTACAGGGGGAGGGGGGTTGAGATTTAAAAGTTGTTGTCTTGTAAAATGGGTGTAATGTGACTTATGTAGTAATAAAAGGTTTTATAAAATTATATATTATATAATTTATTAAAAAGATATGCCAAATATATATTTTTTTAAATCAATACCAAATAATCCAACTTTGATTCAGCTTTGAGAATATTTTAGACATTTGAATCGAAAACTTGGACTTGAGCCAACTTTGAATGTTTAGAATGATTTTCTTGGGTAATTTAGTTTATGAATCGAGTGTTTAAAAAAGAAATGCGCTTTAAAACACCCATAGTTTATAAAATAGCTCAAACAATATCTACTTCTTGCAAACCGACCCACCTGACCTCCATGAGTCTAGAATAGTTCTCTTCCTCTCCAAAATCTCACTGAACCTTCTTCTCCTTCTGGGGGGCACGACTGACCCCAAGAACATAGTCCCGTCGGTCCGCACTGTCCCGCGCTCACAAACTAATATAAACTATAACACTGTGTGTCGGTGTAAAGTTCATATTTGATCAGTCCAGAGCGATTCATTCATGAGCCACAACTCTCGAGGGGGTGTGCCGGCTATTTCACAAAAAAAAAGTGCAGCTCTGTCCACTGTGCCCCGAGCCCACTGTGCCCCGACTTAGAGGTCTGATCTCATCTTCCGACACCTAGCGGGTATCTCCCCCCCTTCCTGGCCACAAATAACTCTGGGAGAGGGGACTGGAATGGGTCCAATAGACAGATACACACACTCACACACAATCACAACCCGTTATAGAGTGTTTTACACATCGGTGAGTTCAAACTTGCATTGCTTAGTAGGATACGTTTGTAAACAATCAAGGAAAGAGTTCCAATTGGAAACAAGCCAAATACATTTGTCTGTTATCTCTATGATGTAATTTGGTTGAGTTTATATATAGAGTGCTTTTTATAAATACAATGAAAAATAAAAAAAGGAATAATATTGTACAAATCTTTTTCATATAAACATCTCCGCTATAGTAATAGTCACTGTCCAGGCGAAAAATTCTCAAAACCCAGAAGACCTAAGAAGCTGAAATTTTGCAGGCAAGTAGCCCCAAGTCTAAAAGGGTGTAGGAATATGTGACAGCCAAAAATTTCCATGGAGGCTGGGAGGACCAAAAAATGAAAAAACTACACAGAAAATGTTGTTCATGAAATCTTCAAATGAGGAACAGTTTCACAATTGTTTGAGTAAATATTTTATCTACTAGAGAATCTTTAATTGAAATGTGCCTTCAAGATTTTGAAGGTCATTAAATATGATTCCCATTCGCTTTAATTGTTCAACAAATCCAATGGGAAACATTACACAACCAGGAGGTATGAAGCCGATATGTGGTGACCGAAAATTCCCAGTGAGGCCACCAAAATTGGAGGGTTTCTTAAAAACAAAAGTAAAAAAAAAATTCTCAAAGTTGAAACGAGCTAAGAATCCAAAATTTTACAGGCATGTACACTTAGCCTTAAAGAATGCAAAAATACTTGTTGATCAAAAATTTCCAATGGGGCACCAGAAAATGGGGGCGAAGGTTCAAAAAAAAAAAAGTCAAAATAATCTTGAAACCCAGTAGACATAGGAAGCTGAAATTTTCAGGCCAATAGCACTAACCCAAAAGGGTGCAGGAATCCATGGTAGTCAAAAAGTTCCATAGCCCCACCCCCCCCTCACCTCCCACCCACCAAATTTGTAAAAAAAAAAAAGGCCAGGAGATCTAGGAGGCTGAGATTTTGCGGGCTGGTAGCCCCTAGCCAAAAAAGGGGCCAGGAATACTTGGTAAACAAAAATTAACATGGGGGATCCCAAAAAATAAATGACTATATATAAAAACGTGTGTTTTATAATGAAATCTTCAACTGAGGAACGATTTTAAACTTTCATTGGAGTAAATATTTGATCTATTATAGAGTATTTAGTTGAAATACACGTCCCAGTTTTTGAGTGCCATGTAAATAAATGGTTCCCAAAATTTATTTTATATTGTACCCCTTGGTCATGACAAAATGTCTAATGTATCACACAATAATTTTTTCCCAAATGACAAATATCAGATAATAATCAATCAAAGGAGAAAATTTCCCTCAGTCACCTCGAAAATTCCACACCACATTTGGTTCTCTCATCATTTTGCTCATTTTTCCTTGAGAGCTGCTCAGTACTCATGTACCCGCTGAAAGTTGCACGTGTACCTTATTTTGAGAACCATTTATGTAAATGATTCCCATATGCAATAATTGTCCAACAAATGCCAACAAATGGGAGACATTACACGACCATAAATGAAACAGTGTATTTTTTTAATGGGTATTTTTCCAGTTTATTGATAATGATGGCAATTTTTAAGTGATCTGTTTTATGCCATCGATGTCAACATAGTTTTACGTGTATATTTGAAATATGACTTATCTTAGGAGAGTTGCGTTTAAATAAACAAATTGAGCTTGTGCAATGTGTGGAGTGCACAATGGACTTCAAGAAATGATTAAAACAGTATTTCTTTTAATAATAATAATAATAATAATAATAATAATAATAATAATAATAATAATAATAATATTTAGCACCGCGACTTACTAACCTTTCGGGTTATACGCTTAAGTACTAATTACTATAATGGATTATGAATTGGGAGGGTTGAATTTAGAGGAAGTGAACCCGCATTTGCGTGGAGGGAGAGTGGAAAACCATTTAGGAAAAACCCCAGTTCACCCGACCAAGATTCGAACCTCGATCTCCCCATCCTCGGCGGTCGAGCTCAACACGACTAGCGCGTTAGCCAACTACACCACCGAGGCGGGTAGTATCTCTTTTAGGCATGTGCGAAGCTTTGAAGTCGAAAGTCAAATATTCTTCACTTCGACTTGACAGACACCTACAATAACCTTCGCATCCTCAAAAAAAATTTGAAGGAAGGATAAAACTTCGATTAACTATTAAATGATTTGATATATCTCACTAAATATGACATATTTCAAGATATGGTAACGGCATATACCTGCCACTCAGGTTAATAGTTAAAAAGAAAGTTCTTCACAGCAGGCAATTTAGTGACAGAAAGGCATCAAAATTTGCTTCCGGCACGTCTTCGACAACTTGTTACGACAACTTGTTACAACAACTTGTTACAACAACTTGTTACAACAACTTGTTACAACAACTTGTTACAACAACTTGTTACGACAACTTGTTACAACAACTTGTTACAACAACTTGTTACAACAACTTGTTACAACAACTTGTTGTTATGACAATTTATAAAGTAGGCCAGCTTGACTAAACATTATTCTTGTACAAGTCTTATGTGTATATGTATTTAAAGACTTTGATTTTCTTTATTTATTTAAAGCTTAAAGGCCAATAATATGCAAGTGAAATACTATAATTATTGGTGTTGTGTATTTAATTTGTTTTCTTAATAAATTTAGAAACAGTATGTCATGTCCCTTTTTCTCTACTCCTTTAATGTAACCTAGATATAGGTCTACTTATTGATTAATTTAAAAATTAAAAGTAATTTTAAGTGACAACAACAAAAATCCTATCTTCGACTTTGACTTTCCTTCACATGTTTTAAGTTTCGCTTAGACTTCGCTTCACATTTAAAAAGTGACCTTCGCACACACCTAATCTCCTTAAGCCAAGTGGATACAGTGCGCGCATGATGCATCAGGTGGCCACTCTAACTCTAGGATAAAATTCCAACATGATTCCTAGTTTTCCTGGCATCAAAGATAATTTTACCGATCTGTAAGAGGATTTTCCTCTGGTTATGAGACTTTGAACAAATGAATATTAATGAAAATGTTTTGAAAAATGTGTATTGTACACGCCACCAATCTGAAGGTACCTAGGTACAGGGTAGGGGTACAACCATGGAATCCTCCCTCATCACTCTTTTTTTAAGGTCTAAGTTATAAAAAAGTAACTGTCCACCAAATAAAATAGGGGTCCAGGGGACTAACTCTGGAAAAGTTTGAAAAATTGAACACCCCTAGAAGCTATTTTAAAATATTGTTGTCTGGAAACATTTTGAAAATTAGGCTCTTCTCCAAGATATTTGGTGTGGTTTTCACACAAAGTTTTTTTTTTAAAATTTGAATGCCCATATAAATTATTTATAGTGGTCCTCGCATTTAAATACCCGAGAGGCGATAAAATTCAAGCCCTTTCCCTGTGTTTTTTTTTACCGATGCACATAATTCAAGCATAATTCCTTGTTTTCCCAATCAGTGGCTACCCTATAAAAGAGCTAAGCTACCCTCTGAATAAAGTATTACAGGCAGTTGTGAAAACTGTAAATTTTATCAAGGTACAGTCACTAAAAGCTGGAATTTCTAAAGGTTTGAGTGAAGAAATCAGCTCAATGGTTGTCAATAGGCAACGTGTTGAACATAATGTTTGAGATGAGACATGAGGTATTTATTTATCAGTTAAAGCCAGAATATGTTAACACTTTTGCAATAAAACATTTTATGGATTAAAATAAAACATTAGTTTTACCGGTTGTTCTATATATGGGTGTGAAACATGATCTCTTACCTTACATGACAAAAAGAAATTTAGGGTGTTCAAAAACAAGGTGCTTAGAAAGATATGTGGATCAAAAAGAGATGAAGATATTGGAGAGTGGAGGAGGTTACATGATGATGAGTTACATATCCTATACTCATAGCAAGACAATGTTAGGATAATTAAGTCTTGTAGATTAACGCGCTAGTCGTGTTGAGCTCGACCGCCGAGGACGGGAAGATCGAGGTTCGAATCTCGGTCGGGTGAACTGGGGGTGGTTTTTCCTGAATGGTTTTCCACTCTCCCTCCACGCAAATGCGGGTTCACTTCCTCTAAATTCAACCCTCCCAATTCCTAATCCATTAGAGTAATTAGTACTTAAGCGTATAACCCGAACGGGTAGTAAGACACGGTGCTAAATATTATTATATTATCTTGTAGATTACGGTGGGCAGGACATGCAGCGTGAATGGGAGAATCTAGAACCGTGTTCGGAGAAGTGACTGGCAAACCCATTGGGAAGAGACCAGTGGGAATAACTAGACGCAAATGGGAATATAACATAAGAATGGACCTTAATACTATAGGGTTTAATGAGGTGGACTGGATTGAACTAGATCAAGATGGGGACAGGTGATTTAATGAAGGAGACTGGATAGAACTAGGTAAATATAGGTATAGGTGATGTACTTTTGTAAGTGTGACATTGAGCTTTCGAGTTCCTAATGCCATAGAGTAAGTAAGTAAGTATAATATATAAAGTAAAAAAAAAAAATCAAAATTAAACAACACAAAATAAATAAAACCTCAACACCCTATCTCTACTAGGTCCATTATAATGTTTTTATCCCATTTATGTCTTCCCAATGCTCTCGTCACTTTAGGTTTGCCAATCAATACCTCAAACACAGTTTTTATTTCACCCATTAGCGTTGTATGTCCTGCCTACTGAAGCCCGTGAGATTTGATTATCTTAACAATGGAGTACGGATAAATATCTCATTATATATATTCCACCACCCTCTATTATCTTCATCGCTTTTTGGACCAAATCTTTTCCGAAGTATTTTGTTTTTTCGAGGATCTTTGATTGAAGTATAACGAAATTAAAGTGCATGTATCATAAAATTGATTAGTGTGAAGTCATGTAAATGATGTTCAAATCCGGATGATTTAAGCTTAACGAGGAAATAAATTGAGTAATTTTGCAAATCAATCACAAATACTATAATATTATTGTTAGATTTTGCGGGCACTCGCTGTGTTTTTCAATTGATTTTTCCCAACTTTCCTCCCAATAAGTGGCAACCCTGTTATATGCAGTCAAACTTGATAAGATCCACACCAAGCTTTAAAAAAGTTTATAGAGTTAATTTGGCGTATATTTTTGATATTTTTTAACTCATAGGAGTTTTTTATATTTTTATTTAAGAGATATAAGAAGGGACCCTTTTAATTTTCCATATAAAGAAAGTATTGTAACTGTGAAAAAACAATTACCTCAAGATTATCATGGTATGGATTTCCTCCAAATTTGATATTCAGATGTTAGACAGTTATTACTTGAGGCGAAATCATGATTTTGAGTTTACCGATGAGTAATTTTGAAAAGTTGTAATATGAACAATTTTATATACCAAGTCATGCGGTAAAAATCCACATTTAAGACGGTTTAATGTTACACTAATACAAAAAAATAAATATATCAACATAATATAAAAAAAAAGGAGAAGGGTCATAAATAATATAGCCACTCACATCTGCTATCAGCAGAGTGATTCACACAAGAGTGTTAATAGTACATAAATTTCAACATAGAGTTATTTAACCGTTTAATATATTTAGTAGCCCGCAACAATGGTCTGAAGCACAGGTTCTTAAACCGTGGGTCGCTACCCTCCTGGGGTCACACAAAGTATACTTGGGGTTGCGGCAAACATTGGCTAACATGAGTAAATTTAATATTTAATAAGGAACTATTGAAATTATAATACATTATAACCTTTCATTCTATGTTTATTTAGTTTATTGCATGTGTATGTTTTATGGCATGGTTACACAAAGACAATTTTAATAATCATTCATATAATTCACCAAGATAGACTAAAGGTTTCCATTGGTTATCTGAATATATATATAAAGTTTGAAAAAAGTTTCAAAAATAAACACAAGAATACAAAAAACCTAACTTGATTTAAATTTCTGCCTGTGGTCACTAATAATTTTGTCATATAAAAAGTGGTCATAAATAAAAAAGTTTAAGAAGCTGTGATCCAAACATCATCTTTGTAATCAAGTGAAAAGTTATTAATGGGATATGATCAGGGTTCAAATCCCAGTCAGATGAACTAGGTGTATTTTTCTCAAGTTATTTTCTACTATTCCTCCATGAAAATGTGGATACAATTTCTCTAAATTAAACCTTCATCATCCCTTAACACATTAGCATAACTAATATGGCTGTGGAGTCAGAGTCGGAAGCAATTTTGGATAGTCAGTAAAAATGTGCCGATTCCAACTCCAAGATAAAAAATGTATAGTACTATAGCAATATATGATAAATAAATCATTTTAATTTTGTACTTTTTTTTAATTCTTCAAGACCAATTTTTGTAATTTGGATTGTTTGACAAATTTATTTAAATATAGATTCATAGAAGCTTCCCATAAAGTCCTCTGTATTGGAGCATTTTACCGTTAAATTTGTTATTATTAATTACTAAACTTTAGACATTTATGAAGGAATCAGACAGTATAGAGATAGAGAAGTCAGAGTCGAAGGTTTGGCATGCCGACTCTACATCCCTAGTAACTAGTAGATAGAAATATAAGCCGAATTGGTAGTAAGACATAGTGCAAAAAAAAATCATAGGGTAAGGAGAGTAGTTTATTGGAAGTGCACCCACATGAGTGTTGGATAGATTGGAAAAAATTAGTGATAAATCACACCTGGAAAGCCATATCCTATGTCTAAAAGAGACTCAAATCTCGACCTCCAAATCACAGACAATCCAACCTATATCAAGCCATGATCGACGGTGCAGCTCAGCCAAAGATCATAAACTACATCAAGCGTGTTTAACTCATGTCCCACAACTATATTTCTCAATTTAACAAATGTTTTATGAATTAAATATCTAGAAGATTTATTTAAATTATTATTATTATTATTATTATTAGCACCGCATCTTACTACCCGTTCGGGTTATACGCACTTACGCTAATGTGTAACGGTAGGGTGATTGTGAGATGAAATGGAGGACCTACAGTTTAACGTGGGATCCGAACCACGGTGGAGGCCTTGCATTCCTCACATTCACAAGTTGTAATTAATACACGTCTTGTCAGAGGTGAAGGAAGGGTTTGGCAATCAGATAAATATGTGCCGGGACCGAGGATTGAACCCCAGACCCTCAGCACAGAATTTATTTAAACTTTCAAATCTTTACAGCTTAATTCATAGTACAATCATTTGTAAGTTATAATTTTATCTTGATTATTACTATTTATATGCATATTAATTAAATATCTAAACATGTGCATGTCATTAGTGGAGGCTATGGAGGGCACGTTTACCCCCAATAATCTGTTCATATGACACACTTTTAGTAATGTAATGAATTTGGGGATAAACTGTTCTCTCAGTAGGCATGTAAAGAAAGTAAATTTTAACAATAAAATGCTAGTACAACATATTTATAATGTATTTTGCAGCTCGACGGTTCTGTTAACAATAACCGACCCTTTACTTTTTAACCAAAATTATCTTTTAAAACATTTTAAATTGCTTCATGATAAATGTAATACTAAAAAAAATTATTGAAAGCTCCACGACTCACCACGAGCCAATGCAAGCCAACACACTACTCTACCCCCTACCGTACGAAAAAAAACTGGATGGTACCTGATTATTTTGCACCCCTTTAACTCCCCGAATAAATAAGAGCGCCATACTTATGTACACTCTGTATGACTTGAAAGGAAGCGAGAATACATTACTTGTTTCCACTATGGTGTAGCTAGTTCATGGTGTCTATTCAACTTGACCAATGAAATCCCCGACTTTTTCCCTGATTTCCCCTGATCATTTCCTAAAATTCCCGACTAAAAAGTATGTCACATCACTTCTAATTCCCCCACCTCCCACCTCATTTTTCTATTCATCTTTTTTTATGAATAATTATAAGTTTAAAATTTAAATAAACATATTTTTTAGATTTGTATTAACATTGTTTATTAGGAATTATAAAATTTACTACACAGCTGCAAAAAAAAATCAGTTTGAATAACATTATTATTTACTGTTTTAATAATTATTATATTTCATATCTTGAGTAAAACAACATTTTCTCAGATTTTTATTGTAATTTACCAAATTCTCGGCTTATTCCCGTTTTTTCCTGATCACTTCAAATTCCCGGCTAATTCCCGTTTTCTCTGATTTTCCCGGATGGTAGACACCATGCTAGTTAGATATAGCGACCTTTCACGATAAACAGAGTGTACACGAGTGTAGATACACCATCAAGCCTTTCATCAATTAAAATATGGCTTGTAGTTCCAAAAAAAAAAAAAGTTGAAGACCTTTAAACTATGGTCATGTTAAAGAAAGGGTGGGAAAGTGGGAGAGAGGAATAAAAAAAATCCTGGCTATAATGTTTATTTCCTACACAGTTTCCCCGGCCGATCCACGGGGAGCACAGCCCATCATCATCATCATTAGGGTAGCTGGTCTGGCATCATGCTGTATGGTAATCATCATCCATCAAGAGCAAGCATCATCATCACCGTGATCATCATCATTAGTGGCGACGGAGAGGCAGCCAATGTCTACCATCGGACACATATTGAGCTACCTCTCCGTCCTTATCATTGGCCTGCTTTTGGTACTCAAGTTACCCCTCGACCCTGCTATATATATACTTGCTGCAGAACCTCGACGGACCAGTCAGTTTAAGTTCTAACCCCGAGTTGGAAAACAAAACTTTACAAGTTGCTGCACTGACCCCGTAATAGAGGTGAGAATAGTTATTTGTAGTTTTTTTTAACTATGATTTTTTTTAGGACAAATATATAATTTTTCTTTTCTTTAATGTACAGCACTTGAGTATTTTGAAAAACTCAACAACATATTTACTTTTAAGAGATGAAAAGATAATCCGACACCTTTGCTCAGTCAGTAGTGTGTCTATCTACTGAGTAAAGGGTCGAGGGTTTGATTCCTGGCATGGCCGAAAAATTTATCTCTACCTCTACCTCTAAAATGCTTCCTTACCCATCCCTACCTCACTGGAGTAATTATTATATATGTGTATAATCTGAACTGGTAGAAAGATGTGATAATAAATTACACCAAATGAGTTTGAGGGTGTGCATTAAATTAATTCAAAGCTCGCTTGAAACCCCCTCAAACCCTTCAGGCACCAATTAGAGTTGTGCGATCGTCTGTCTAAGAGGGAACACTTACCTGTGATTGTCTCTGCGTCCCTCGTGACAGCGGTGGGTCTCGCGGTGGTGGTGGAGGTTCCTGGGGCTGTCTCCGAGCCTGGGCCACGCTCCAGAGTCAGCGAAGTGGGGCGCGGTGGACCCACACCCTCCAGGGCGGCCAGCTTGGACACTGAGGCCACGCCCACCACCTCGTCGCCAGCCTAGATCATGGACGTAAACAGGTATTGTTATAGTTATATAGTTCGTTAAAATGTTTTAAAATAACAGGCCTGCCACTATTTTCTTGATACAAAATTCTTTATGTTTTCAAGGGTTTTTTTCTGAAGGAATTCTTATCTAATGCAAGGGGGTTCTTAACCTTTTTTGGGCCACTTCTCAGAATAATGTTTCAAATGCATAAAATAAAAATACAGAATATTACAAAGGAAATCAATCATATTTAAATACCGTTAATGAAATAAAAACCAAATTTGTGATATAGTACTATTGGTGTTTCTTTATTAACACATTAAACAACAAGACAATACATTTAAAATATCGGCAATTTAAAGTTATATTTTATTTCTTAAGGACATATCAGTATGAAGGTTGCTATACCCAAAAAATTATGGTCCCCCTGAAATATATCACCTAACCAAGGAGGGGGGGGGGGACGAATATAAGAGATGTGATATTCTGTTGTTTTTTTTTTTTTGTAAAATTCCTCTTGTTTTTCCAGACACAAAAAATTGTTATTTACCTAATAATACAGCAAGTGAATGAAAATAAGTTAGAACAGTCCTTCCCAAATTCTCGCCAAATGTGAACCCTTTGGGGTCATGGGCTAACCAAAGTAACCTTTCCAGCGCAACATAAAATAAGATACAATGCAACACAGAAACTTTCTCTTTTATCTTAAACTAGAGATATTTACTAAAAACTTTTAGATTTATGAAACAAAATAATATACCTTTTTGCAGAAACCCTCCACCAAAGATCATAAATGAAATAATATACACTTTGACAGAAACATTTCTGTCCATTTCATTTTAAAGACCTCCATAAAAGAATATCTATATTGTTTTATAGCTCAGAAACAATTGGTTTTAAATAAAAATTATTTCAAATAAAAGATTATTATTTTTAATATTACTACAACTTTACAGTGATAAGTTATTTTGTATCTTAAATAGTTGCAGAGATATGATGAAAATGTAAATTTATGCCGATGTAAAGTACCCTCAAGTCATTTTATGAGTAAATGAGAATTTCCATTTTGTTTGTAACGTTAAATTGTGAATAGGTATAAAATTTAATCAAAATCGTTCAAATGTAATTTAAGAAATTTGATTTTTTCCACTTTTTTTATTCAGTAAGTTATACTTAATTTTAGGGCTCGATAGATAATTCCTAAAACTCCTCGAAGGAACCTTATTGTAACCATAGCTACCAAGTTTAAGCCCGATCTTTAAAATGGTTTTGGCTCTAGGCCGATAGAAAGACAGATGGGCAGAGACACAAGGCCGTAGCCAGCCAATAATTTCAGGGGGGGGTTTGGTGGGTACATCCCCCAATTGCTGGAAGCTAGAAAAAAATTCTAAATGATAAACAGTTCCAGAAACTCTCTGAAGTGGTTTTTTTCATGGTAAAATAATCCCCAAAATGTCGAAGGCTAGGAAAATTTTTAAATATTAAACACCTCTAGAAGCTCTCTGAAGTGCTTTTTATGGTAACACAGCCCCCTAATTTGTATTTGTATCTTAATTTTAATATTGTTTGAACCATAAATAAAGCCATATATATTTTGTTCATAAAATTTCGCGGGGGGTTTGAACCCCCAAGACCCCTCCCTGACTACGGCCTTGCAGAGACAGACAGACAGACAGATGGAATCGCGAAAAACAATTTTTCAGTTTCAGGGGTTTCGGTTTCATGTAGACATTTATAAAACTCTTGAGTTAGATTTTTTTTTTGACGATCACAATACTTCTTTTTCCGAGAGGTTGGGAGAAAAATAAAAGGGAAGCAAACACTTTTTATTGTGTAAAGTCCAATACATTTGTTCAAAATTGTAATAAAACTCGAGTAGTAAGCTAATCAAAGCCATGGCAGACAGAAATAAAGGCTTATAAAATTATATGACATCAAGTTAAAAATCAACATCAATTTGTTTATCTGGATTACTATTATAAAAAAAATATGTCAAGATTAATAAGTAAAACTCAGTGTTATAATCATGCACTTTCTGAAATCCTTTGCGTCTCGACAGGTTGAAAAACCATGAGTTTGAAGAAATGTATCAAAATATGTTTTAGAGGGAAAATAAAGTAAAAAAAAAGTGGAGGGGGGGATGTTGGAAATAAGCCCTGACATTTATCGGTCAGTATTAGACCAAAACCCCTGTGTGTGATCAGCCCAGCCATAAAAAATAATTTCAATCTTTAATAAAGGTGAGAATTTATAAGTGTAGGATTAAATGTGTGTTTAATTAAAATTTTTAGATCCAAATGTCGGATATCATGAGCAAGTTAGAGAATTAAGCTAGAATCAATCTTTTGGACTCTCAAGATAAGTTTTATTTCCCCCTTTTTTTTCTCAACTTACTAACAAAATGATTTCAGAATCTAAGTAAAAACACTTGTGATGTTATTGTTCTGTATAAAAAAAATCGAATTTTACTGTAAGCAATAATAATAAACAAATAAATCACAATAAATGTAAGATATAATCACCAGTTTATCAATAACCCTTTTAAATGTTGTTTAAATTGAAGGAATAAAGAAACTTGATTTCGAATGACAAATACATTATTCGATATGCTGCATAGTTTTTAAATTTGAATTGTAACTATGGTATTTGCCACATCCCAAACATAGTTGCCTTGAAGCCTCTATATGGGTTCCTATCCCTTCTCTATGCTTTTATCCACTACCTTAAATCCAACTCAGCAGGGTTGCCACCATTTACTTATTTATAAAATTCCCTGTACATCGCAAATTTTCCAGAAGGAATTCCTATATTTACAGACTACTCAGATTGAAGTAGAGATTAATTAAATTTAAATTCCTTATCGAATTGGCTGCTGTGAATTCTTGTAATCGGTCTTATATTGACCAATAAAATACGGAACAATGTTTCTGAAAATGGTGAAAAGAGGGGGTGGGGGTTTCTAAGATATAACACAACCCTACACCATTTTTTTAAATAACAAACACTTACAAACAAATAAATTTGAAAGGAAAGGGTTTTTTTAAATAAAATTAAATGGGTAAAAATATCACCTGATAAGCTTGTAAGTATCTTTGCCCCAAATTAGTACACAATGTTAAAGCTGTACTGGGTAGCATTCCACGAGGCTAATCACAGTACACAGTCACACTGAGCGCACATATTTTAATGAAACATATAAACATCATAAACCGAAGTATACAATCAAACATTTTTTATCTTTCTTTGTCGTAGTTTTGATAACAATATTGATGAAGGGGAGAAGGTACGAACGGGGGAAGGGAGTGGGGGATTTAAAACTATTAGAGCAAAAAAAAATAAAAAATTTAGCACCCTTTATCAATACAAATATTTTGTTCAAACAAACAAATAGTTTATTATAATATAAATGCAATCCAAATTGTAAACACAAACTAAAACAAGAGACAAACTGCAGTAAAATGACTGTGAGGACATTTCTCCTTTACCCCTCCTGAGCCCCACACACACACACACACACACACACAAAAGCATGTAGGTCTAGTGAGAGCGAAACTATTATTTGCACAGTTCTCGTCGTCACAGTTGCAGCACATCTGCACACAAGTCATTAAAATATTCCTTTATAGTACATACGTAGGAAAATGAGAGTGTGTGTTAAAAAGAATAATTAATTTTTAGTAGTACTAAGTCGGTTCCAAAATGTTACTGATGATGGTCCTATCATTTTGGTCGATTCTTAGCTCAAGTATTGGCTCTCGGTTTCAAATTGCAACTGATCATACAAACAAATATGTAGCCATTTGATCTTCTAATACATATAAATGTGGCATCACCATCTTGAGTAGAATTTTGGTAGGAAGGTAAGTTTAGAAAAAAAAAAATACCCTAATTTTTTTTTCGTCGAAAGTGATAACATTTCATTATATAATTAGTGCTATTTTATTGGCATTGATAATATCTATCAAAAGTGATATATGTAGATCACAAGATTTGACGTACCAGTATTAATATGTGAAAGTAGAGTTATTAACTTTTTCAAATACCCGCTTCAGTGGCAGAATGGTTTAAGTCGTCACTCTCGTGTTAGACTGGCCTGGTGACGACAGGGAGATTGGGGTTCAAATCCCGGCTGGCTCTACTGAGGGCGGTTTTTTCCTAAATGATTACCCACTCTCCTTCCACGTTTATGCGGGTAGATTACCTTTAAAATGTTTTTTTACCCATCCCTAACCTCATTAGAGTAAATATAAAATTTGTCTATAACCTGGACAGGTAATAGAATGCGCTGATTAAAAAAACAATTCTAAGGAGAGAACACCAAAGATTATTATTTATTATTTAGCACTACGTCTTACTATCCGTTTGGGTTATAAGCTTAAGTACTAATTACGCTAATGTGTTAGGAATTTGGAAGGTTGAATTTAAAGGAAGTGAACCCACATTTGCGTGGAGGGAGAGTGGAAAACCTTTTAGGGAAAACCACCCCCAGTTCACCCAACACCAAAGAGAATGATGAAGATGAAGTAATAAAGAAAGATACTGCAAGGGAGACAAAGAAAGAGATAAGAGGAACCGATAACAGAAAGTGTGCAAGTGAGAGGAGAATGGAAGAGTGGTGGAAGGATAGAGGAAGATGGAGGCAATTTACTAAAGTGACCGAGCCACCGGCTGAAAACTTGATGATGATGATGATGATGATGATGATGATGATGATGATGATGATGATGATGATATAAAGTTGTACTGTAGTAATTAGCCATATATAGTTAGGCTCTTTTTAAAGTAAATCAAGTGTTTATCAACCTTACATATGTGAAGACTACACAAAGTCATATATTCAATTATATACGGATATATTTATTAATTAAGATTTTTTATAACTTATTTATAAAAGAAATGAGGACCAATTAACTATCTTTCTATGAACCAAGTGAAACAAGAAATGGACTATTTAGGAACCGATTCCGGCTCTTAAAATGAATGACCAGTTGAACCGAAACCACCTATATAGGAACAAAAATTTGTTTCAGTTTTTAGCAGTAGAGCCAGTAGAACCTACTTTCTAGAAACCCGAAACCCGCTTCAGTTCTTAATTTAAGAAACGCTCTAACCAAAAGTATAAGATTTCATTTTAATTTTGTTTTAATGAAAATGTGTTGGATAGAACTCAGATAATTATGGTGGAAAGAAATTGCTTCCTGTAAATTTAATTATTTTTTTTACATTGTCTTAGTAATCTTTTGGTGCATATACTAATAATGTAGGGATGGGGAAAGTATAATTTTTGAAGAAATGTACCAGGATTTCCATGGAAGGAGAGGGGGAAACCATATAAGCAATACCTCCCCTAATACACCAGATCAAGGATCAAGATTTGAATGATGAACTTCCCTTTACTGGCAAATCAGACCAAATGAGTGTAACATTTAGAAAGAAAACTGATGTTGGTAATAATATTTCCTTGGTTTTACAGTTGAGAAGAATAAAAGTAAAAAAAAAGTATGTTCTGAATTTAAAACTTATTTTTCTTTTCCATCTCCATTAGTCATTCAGTAATGCTCGTGCTCTGCCAAGAACAACCAACCGTGCAGCAAGATAAATAACTAACAAAGTAGACTGGGATCTCGAGGGCTGCGCATCATCTGTGATTATAAAGCCCAACTCAGGTTGGATTAACCGGAGTTTTTGATACAAGACTTAGCTTGAACCAGAAAACATATAAAATGAAGTTTTATGCATCACTCATACAACATCAGAGAAAATGGGATCAGTAAAAGAGTTTTATTATCTTGAATTAATTATATTTCAATTTTTTTTAATATTGCTGAGCTGCCTAAGTTGTGTGTTATCTTTGGGGTGAGTCGGGCACTTAAGAGATGAGCAAAACTATTTCCTGTTTCCTGTTTTTGGGAATAGATCAAAGAGCAGTTATTTTTGTGGTTCAATGGTTCAAATAGTGACCCACACCCATACCAGTGAGTAATATTATATTATTATAAATATTTGGTCAATAATGCATCTGGAGAGGAGGTAATTGGATGGCTCTGCTGAACAGGGGAAATGTCAAACCTAAAAAAGCCCAAAATGAAATAAATTAGATTCCTTTTTTTTTCCACTTAAATGGATAAAGAATCATGATTGTCTACTACACCACCTTGTAGTTGACTTTGAACTAGTTCGCTTCAAAGGAGAACTAGTTTGTTTGGAAGAATTGTTCAATTTGAACTAGAAATCTCTCCAAGAGCCACAGTTTCAATCCTTAGCCCTTTTTAAAAATCAACCTCTCCCCGCCCCCTCTCCCCCCTCCACCACATCACATTACATGTTGGGTTATACTCATAGGTATTTTTGTTATTTGTTAGAGATAAGAAGGTTAAATTTAAAGTAAATGTAATCACATTGGGGTGGGGGGAGAGTGGAGAACGATTTAATAAAAACACCCAGAGTAAAAACAACCTAGATTGGAACAAAAGCTTCCCGTCATCGGTAGTCCCAATATATTGCGAAAATTGACAATTCGACAACAAAAGCGGCTTATCGACATTTATTTTTTGTTTGTTGGGTCAAACAGTCAAGATTAGAGCCACTTGCAGAGGCGAAAGAATATTGAACGAATTTGAAGAGTAATGGAGGAAGCAGAGTGTCTATGAACTTTAACTAAGAAAGCTTATAATTATGATCATCATCATCATAATAATCATTAACTGTTTCTAGGCAGTCAGTTTTGTAAAAAAACTCCTCGATTTTTCCTTCAACTTTTATTCCTTCCTTATTCTCTTCCATTCTTCTCTCCTCTTACTCGCTCCCATGCTGTTATGTCTGATTCACCCATCACCTTTTTTGGTCTACCTTGCGTCTTTTTCTTTCATCCTTCATGTCCAGCATTCACCTTGGGAGTCTTCATTTTTTTTATTATATGACCAAACCATATCAAAGGCTTTGCTTCCTTTAATATCTCATGCACCCCGACTCTTTCTGGTAGATAGAGTCTGTTCATGATAGGTTTTTATCTGGACGACAGTTCAAAAAACATATGTTTAGGTTTTGGGTTGCCAACACTTGTAAAAGATCACTGTTTCGTTATAAATGTTAAGTTTTTTAATTACATGTTATATTCTACATTTAAAATAACGTAAACTTAAGTTTTCTTACACTGTTTCGAAACTTTTAATAATTTCTTTTTA
Organism: Timema genevievae; assembly: GCA_902155825.1. Taxonomy (NCBI): domain Eukaryota; kingdom Metazoa; phylum Arthropoda; class Insecta; order Phasmatodea; family Timematidae; genus Timema; species Timema genevievae. Next base: position 47,716 of record CABFWO010003389.1, read on the forward strand.
TCCAACTAGAAACAATATTTTAAACATAATTAAAAGTACTTACTCTCTGGTTCGGAATGTTATATATTATGTGTAATATAGTGCATACATTAATACCTTTTAATACAGGCATCGTATTTGCTTGGAAAAGAGAAAATACTTGTCATTTTTTTATGTAGATAATAAGTTATTTTATGATTATTTTATCGTATTTCGAAATATTCAACTGAATAAAATATGTGTATCCACTGTGTGGGTGCGTCATTGTAAAGAACTTGTTTCCGTCATGTTCAATCACATGGTTTAAATTCGTCCGTCGCCATTTTGAAGATAGAGCTTTTGTGAAAGTGGTGTGAATAATATTATTTTAAGTGGAATTAAACGATAAATAAGCTTTGTGGCCGACCTCAAATAAATATATAAATAATATTGGCCTACATTACTGCGGTTTACTATCAAATTCATACATTACCATACGTTTTCATTACAGTTTTCCAAAGTGAAAGATGTCAGCTGTTGGTGTAGGGATATATCAGGGACTATTTCTAGTAACTTTTTGAGCTGTCATCCAAGTAAACTAAGGTCGCGAATGTATTATAGGCTATCATACTGAAAATTAATAAATGTGTAGCAAACTTCTGCTCTATGACAAAGGGTCTCCAAACTACGGCCCGCTGGCTGGATCCGGTCCGTGGAATGAGTTTGTAAGGCTCGCGAATGATTTTACATACAAATTCAAATAACAGAAAAAAATGATTTCAATGACGAATAGAGAAATGATGGTGCTCCTGTATTGTTTTAAATGAAATATAATAATTTTATAAAAATAAATGATTTCTGAGCTTCAAGCAATTAAAAAAAAAGTTCATATTCAGGTAGTTCTTTGATGTGTAAAATTGATTGTTATGATCTTTGGTGGACAGAGATCTTCCGCTATTCACAATGTTTCTGTAACAATTTATACTATTTCATTCATGCTCTTTGGTGGAGTGGGTTCTGCAACAATGTGTATTACTGCTTTTCTATTCACAAATCTTACAGTTTTTAGTAAATGCCTCCATATCAAGTTAAAGAGCGTGAAAGTCTTTGCCGCGCTGTAAGAGCTCCTAATGTGTGTGTGTTTGGGAACCCCTGCGTTAGAGAGTGAATAATATATAAATAGTAAGTACGCGCGACAGGAGGAGGCCAGCCAGGCACGACCGGCAGTGATGTTCCTCTCATTCACAGGCTAGTGACGCGCTAGCCTGCATCGTGTACAGTCAAACTAAGCAATATGGGACCTTCTGAGTATTGTAAAGTCCAACTAAACAATATGAGACCACCTGAGTATTGTACAGTCAAACTAAGCAATATGGGACCTACTGAGGCTTGTACAGTCAAACTAAACAATATGAGACCTTCTGAGTATTGTACAGTCAAACTAAACAATATAAGACCTTCTGAGTATTGTACAGTCAAACTAAACAATATGAGACCTTCTGAGTATTGTACAGTCAAACTAAACAAAATGGGACCTTCTGAGTATTGTACAGTCAAACTAAACAAAGTGGGATTTCCTGGATCGTGTACAGTCACACTAAACAAGGTGGGACTTCCTGGATCGTGTACAGTCACACTAAACAAGGTGGGACTTCCTGGATCGTGTACAGTCACACTAAACGATAAGGCATCTCGGAGTGAAGTAAAATGAACAATTTTCCGTTTAAAAAAACTCTTTTTAATTCATTACGAAAACTTGTCCACCTATTTAAATAAAACAAATGCACTCGAGATAGCTCAAGTTTTAATGTTTCCAATCCAGTTTTTAATTTCTCCTAAAGAGTCAACACCAGAGATATTAACCAAACAGTTATAACAAAGAGATAAAAGTTATTTCAGTTCTCTTCTCACGTTCCCGCAGGGTAGCGACGACAGCGCCCGGTTGTTGAATGCGTCACTAACGTTGGGTCTGCTATACACCAGATAGACCAATACTTCCCCTTCCCTGGGAATCAATTATCTGATATCTTTACCAAGAAAACAGTGGCGGCTCGTATGTCAAGGGGCTCAAGAAGTCCTAAAATTTTCAAGGGAATGAAAAAGAAATATTATAAATATGTTAATTTTTAATATTATTATTATTATTATTATTATTATTATTATTATTATTATTAGCACCGCGTCTTACTACCCGTTCGGGTTATACGCACTTACGCTAATGTGTAGGCTAATGGTAGGGTGATTGTGAAATGAAATGGAGGACCTACAGTTTAACGTAGGATCCGAACCACGGTGGAGGCCTGGAATTCCTCACATTCACAAGTTGTGATTAAATTTTTAATACATCACCCGTATATCATATCGGCTAAATGGTTGGTCATCCTTGTTTCTGAAATTATTTTTAAAACGTCACCTCCCATGGGCTCTACCTGTCAGAATAGCTTGCGGAAAGGGGTTAGGTTACAGGCAAGGGAATTGTGTGGGTTCGCAAAATAATACGTAGGGTTACGGATTTTGGTTTAAGATAAGTTGACTAAAAGTCAAATACAAAATATGATGTTAAATTAGATATAAAAGAAATATAAGAGATTGGCCGCTCGCGCTCGTGGAAGAACTCGAACTCGGGAGCCTGAGCTCAACGGAGGCCCTTTAAGTATAAGTACTACTGATGACCCGAAGATTTAGTCTGATATAGTCCGGCGTCGGGCGGCCTGCTATATTGGAAATGAATGAAAATGTGACAGCCCCGATATCAACCCACAAAAAAAAGTATTTTATAGCCCGCTATGGCTCCTTTCCTGGCCAACTAGAAGAAAAAAAACATTGTTATGAGTAGTCAGCATTCTCCTTTAACGTTTCTAGTCTGTTACATCATATACGCTAAGCCAGCACTTTGGCACGCGCGTCCAACAAAGTTATGTAAATAAAAACATTCAAACATTGGTCACCGGTGATGACATATTGATGATATATATCAAGAGTTAAGAGCTACGATTCACATGACTTGACGTATGAATACGTGAAAGTAGATATAGGGCATCTAAGGCGAGAGTGTAAGTGACAGCACTTTCTGAATCAACTGAATGTATCAGCAGCACACGATAATTTCTATGAGTAAGAGCAAAAGGGCCTACCAATTTTTCCCGGAAAGGTATTTTCACATACCTTCCGGGTTTCTTTGACATGCCACAATCAAGATGAGACCCAAACTCTTTACTTCCCCTCTGAAGGAAGTTGTGCTACGAATTTTTTATCACTCAAGAAAAAACCATCGACTCCCGTATGGTTTGAACCCACGAACATCGGGTCATGAGATGAGGGGGACCCTACCCCAAGACTAGAGTCCGACAAGCTCCGATTATAAATAAATGAACCGTCTCGGAGCAACACACAAGCATTTTCAAACATAGTCCGCCCCCCCAACGTTTCCTGGTTGGTGTAGGTCAGTGAACGTGTAAACCGGGAACTAGGTCACAGAACAATATTTTGGGTGGTCCTCCCCCCCCCCCCCCCCCCCCCCCTCCC
>CABFWO010003389.1:53287-83091 GCA_902155825.1 Timema genevievae
AAACTTAAACGAACATCGTAGCTTCTCCGAGTCAAAAGTTATACTAATTGCAAATCTCGATACGCAGCAAAATAGCCTCAAAATGGCGGCGCTTCCCCCTCCACCACGTGCGATGCGTCACTGTTCTCGCTTATCGTAATGAATACTTTGATCCTTTAGCTATCCAGTGGTATAATTTAATTTTGGATGTAGAGGAAAGATTCGAAACTACAACACCAAACTATATCCCCCGATTTTGTTATCATTAGGTTTTTTGGATTGCCCCCGTATGGTAGCAAATTTAAAGATATATTCACGACAAAACTATAGAAAGGTTTACTCAACCATGGTATAGTGAACAATATTCACGTGTACATGAATATCACAGACAATGCTGTCTGTGATATTCAACAAAAAAAAAAAGAACATGTTAACAAATAAAGTCCTAAGAAGATTGGGTGAGAAGAGAACCATTTTGGATGTGATTATTCGGTACAAAACAAACTGGATCGGACACATTCTTAGGAGGAACTGTCTTCAGCACAACGTCATAATAAGAAAGTTTGAGGGAAAGAGGAGCTTAGGAAGCAGGATTCAAATATTAGATGACTTGAAGAGAAGAAGAAAATTATGGGAGCTGAAGGAGGAGGTAAAGGACAGGGCGCATTGGCGGTCTTAAGTTCACTGACAAAAGGACCTGTCGGTAAAAAGAACAACTAATAATAATAATCAAATTATATCAAGATCCGGGCCCTTATCACATCATAACACAGATTTTGACTTGAAGGCATGGACTTTCGTAAGACTAACCGGCCACGTGGTGTAGTCAGTACATCTGGCTACGAGCATATATGACTCCCGGGTTTGATTCCCACCTAGTACCTTGGGTATTTTTCCCGAAAGGGGAACTACCCCAAAAGGTAGCCGGGGATTGTAGTTAGGTTTAAGTGTTTCCACTGGTTCCACTCATACTCATACTCATTATCACACTCATACTCATACTCATTATCACCCTCATACTCACTATCACCATCACCTCATCTCATCAGGACATGGAAAGAGCCTCCACGGAAAGGATGTAGTACCATCAGTGGGCAGCGGTACATTAATATTGGCTATTCTCCCCACAAACTGGGCTAGGAATGATGTTACCCAGACGCTCAATATTATTATTGGTAAAACTTAATTTCCCCTTGTCATGGCTTTGTTTAGATTACCAATGAAACGAAAGGGTGCTACACGGGAAAGCATTGAGAAGCGTTGCAAACGTATAAAAGTCCTGGATTATTTACTAAGTGGTTTGATATTTTTTAATATGGATTTCAACAAAATGTGTGCGAAATTTCTGATCAGTTAAAATGTTTGAATAGTTTTATAAAACAATTAGGCACACCTAGGGCACAAAGGTTCCAGGAACGCATTTCAACAATGTAGGCCTACTAGTTTAAGTGATTATTTAATTTGAATATTTTTTTTTTAATATTAATGATTTCTTAATAAAGAAATCACATTTAATATTTTATCTATTATGAATAATATATGCTATACATTTTTTAAATTACTATTATTATTATCTTTATTATTATTATTATTATCACCGCGTCTTACTACCCGTTTAGGTTATATGCACTTACGCTAATGTGCAATGGTAGGCTGATTGTGAGATGAAATGGAGGACCTACAGTTTAACGTGGGATCCGAACCACGGTGGAGGCCTGGCATTCCTCACATTCACAAGTTGTGATTAATACACGTCTTGTCAGAGGTGAAGGAAGGGTTTGGCAATCAGATAAATCTGTGCCGGGACCGAGGATTGAACCAAAGGACCCCCAGCACTTTAAAGTTACTAAAAATATAACAATGTTTATAGTTTTATGAGTATGACATTAGGGATCGCTTTTACATCAAGCCACTTTTAAATTTAATTAAACGTATATGAAAATATGAATATAAAGTAAAGATCTGCTATATATATATATATATATATATATGGGTGCATGTGTGTATAATACGGAATATATGTACGAAACATAATATATATAAATATATGTATGCATATATATATATTGTGATTTAGTGTAAGCTTTCTGGGGAGCCTAGAGCTTAGGTATATTATGTAGGTCTAGGTGAAATATACCAGCATAGAATACATTTAAATAATACTTAGCACCGCGTCTTACTACCCGTTCGGGTTATACGCTTAAGTACTAATTACTCTAATGGATTAGGAATTGGGAGGGTTGAATTTAGAGGAAGTGAACCCGCATTTGCGTGGAAGGAGAGTGGAAAACCATTTAGGAAAAACCACCCCCAGTTCACCCGACCGAGATTCGAACCTCGATCTCCCCGTCCTCGGCAGTCGGGCTCAACACGAGTAGCGCGTTAGCCAACTACGCCACCGAGGCGGGTTACATTTAAATAAATAATCATTTAAAATGCGGCCAATGTCACGATATATTTCCCCTCACCTTCACGCCTATTGGTTCGCCCATTTGTTCACTTCACCGGAAGTGACCAATAAGCACATCCCAAAGAGACCAAGTCCTTGTGGTAAGCGGCGCGCGCACTTCATCGACACTTCCGGTTCAGGACTACCTGAGATAGTTCAACGACGCCCAAGTCTTTGTTCCGACGTCGCAAAAACCGCACCCAGAGCCGAAACACGGAACTTAACGAACGGTTAAAATAATTCGTCTCACGCGACTATAATAAAAAAAATACCGTTTATCTTTCAAGCGAGAGAGCAAAGCAAATGGCGTCGATATATAAAACGGTTCAAACCGCAAATATCGCAATAAATCCAGAGCTTAGAAAGAAAATCATACCACGAGATCTGGGATGACATTGAAATTGAATACTACACAGTCCAATTTTTCTATGAAGGCCCCTATAAGAAAACTATAAAAAGTTACTAGATCTATTTTCACGTATCCATACGTCAAGTCGTATTATCTGCAGCTGTCGCTTTCGATAGATGTTATTAATACCTATTAGGTAACACTAATAATATATTTAAATGTTATCAATGTTGACGGCAAAAAAAAATTGTATTTTCTAAAAGTTCCTTCGTTTGAAAAGTGGACTGTAAACAGTGTGGCGCTCGTTATCTCTAAATGTAAAAGTCTGAAATCCATGTACACAGCACAACTTACAAACTAGACCGTGGAAGAACGTAGTAGTATTAAAATTAACAATCTTTAAAATGTTTTCTTCCTTTTCGTTCTCGATTCCAATTCTCTATGCCGATTCGGAGGGATCGAAAATACAATCTAGTGTGTAGGACTTTTATTATTTCAATAACTATGAGAGCAATAATTCCGCTCGTTCGTAGAAATCCATGTGGTGTGTTGGGCTAGTAACTGTCTGTCTCCACCTGAAATTAACCTCTCACAGAAACTGCAACAAGGGATAGCCAAAGTATCTTTGTTGTGGCTTACAGTGACACAACTGGAATTAATAATAGCCAGTGCGAAACTTTCGCACATTCAACCTTCCCCCCCTAAAAAAAATTGTCTTTTGTTGGGTTGTTGAAATTAAATACTCAGCGAAGTGTATACACAAAATAGCAAAGAAAGTTTATTTTCGGTAATTGATATAAAAATATTGTTAGATTTTTCTTTTAACTTAAATTTTAAACGAACAATGTGTTTTAACGTAAACTAAGTATGCTTTGCCAGAGGTCGGTAAAAAAAAGCCTAGTCATTGATACATTATTCATCAATGTAGGCTTTGTATTGAGAAAAAGGGATGTTGACAACAGAAATAATTCATAGGATTATGGGTGTACCGATAAGGATACCGATAGATTGTTATCGGGCGATTATTAGTGCATCGGCAATTACTATGCCGATTAATCATCTTTTTTAAGTCAAATTTAAAGCAATATTTTTTAGGTAGTAGTTTAGTGATTAGAATTGAAAAAAAAAACTTATATACACACACACACTGGATTTGGGTTGTGGGCCATGTAAAGATTACATAACTAGAAAAATAAATATAACTTCATACCGTTGATAAAACTAACGATCTAGTTCCAACTCTCACCGGCTATGCAACGATTAAGATTATCAGAGCTTTAACTGCTAATTTTTAATTACAATCTTTTTGTATTAGTTACACTAACTGTTATTATTCTCTAAAGCATATTTCCCAATAGTTATTAATAAGTAATCGATAATCGGGACTAATCGGTGTAAATAATCGTAGCATGAACAACTATTTTAAGCAATCGGCAATCAGTTTTACTGAATAGGTACACCTCTAAATTAATAAATAATAATAATAATAATAATAATAATAATAATAATAATAATAATAATAATAATAATAATAATAATGAAATCAATTCAGCAAAGGTTTTTTTTCCTCTCTTCTTCTATTTTTTTTATTTTCGGAAATTAACAATATCAATAATAAGGTTGAAATATGTATTACTATATTCTTAAATTGAAAAATGACACCTGGACACGGGTATAGATCCCGGGACTTTGCACGCCAATGTTCTTAGCACTGATACATCCAGGAGTCACCCAGGGTCAGTCTTCACTAATATTTTCTTAAGGCAGAGTCTTTAAATAAAGGACGTGAATAAATCGTCAGCCACACATGAGCGATCAATAACAATAATTATGGTTAAGATCACGCCAAAACACCACGTATGTATTTATACTATACCGTATCTGCGAAAACAAAAAAAAAAATGAAAAACTGTTGTCAATCATAATTCCTCAACATTAAGAATTTCAAAACCGATTAGGATCATTTGAAACGTGGTGCTATAGAAGAATGTTGTAAATATCATAGATGGGGATGATATAGAAGTGTTAAGAAAAGCAACTGAAGAAAGAAAGGTATAAAGCAAAGATGGGTTAACATAGTAGGCCATATATTGAGACATGATAATTTGACGAAGATAATTATAGAAGAAGATGAGTTAAGGAAGAAATTCAATAGGGAGAGCAAGATGAATCAGACAGCGTACGATGTTGGCAAAAAGAGAAGGAACAAAAGATGTAGTAAATGTCGCCCAGGATAGACACAAGTGAAGAGCTGCAGATATCCAATCGCAATTATAAACATGTTGATTATGTATATAGCGTACACGTACAGCAATGTAAAAAAAAAAGTATACACAGGTAAAAAAAAGGACCGTGTTTGATTTGCGAAAGATCACTAGAACATGATGGACTTATGGTGGGGATTTATGCCGTGATCACGATCACGATCAACTTAAACTTAACTTAACGTAACTTAACGTAAAGAACCTCCTTGTGAGTTTAAATGGAAGCGATCACAATGCACTTAACTTAACGTTGACTTGCAGTTAACTTAACGTAAGAGATGTCCTGGGAGGTCTTTTACTTTAAGTGAACGTTACTTGAAGGGTATCACGTGATCTAGCCAGCCAATCATTATGCGAGTGACGTCATCAGGGATATTTAGTAACTCATTTGTTGGTATTATGACTAATGTTTACTCTTTAGCGTAAGTTCTAGTGATCAAACATTGAAACCAAATAATTAAACTAAAATAGGAAAGCTAAATTTATCAAAAAAAATTTGTAATAGATATTTATTATATCGATTGAAAACTATAAACATTCACAGATCATCACTGTGCAACTAGTACAAATCACAGATCATACTCGAGAATGAAGATGTTTGGCTCGAGTTGTTACGTTAAGTTACGTGAATCGTGATCACACATACGTTAAGTTAACTTTAAGTGAACGTTACGTTAAGTGAACGTTAAGTTGATCGTGATCCCGGCATTAGGTAACGCGAGAAAAGGTCATTGCTTCTGCAGTTTTTTTTAGCAAAACGTTATTTTGCCAAAATAAATCAAATAATGCTCCAGTACAAACATAAAGAGTTTTAATTTTCTTCCCATGGTGATATCAACAGTTGTTGAATAGCTGTCATAAGCATGGCGGCATTAGATGAGAAACTTTTTAAATGAAAGAGAAAAAGTTGTCATTAAAATCCAGGACATCCTTGACAGATATTCAACAACTGATGATTTCACCGTGTGAAGAAAATTAAAATCTGTTTCTGCTGGAGAAACATTTGACTTATTTTGGCAAAAAAAAATTTGGAAATGGAAAAACTGAAAAAAACACTAACCTTAGCTCGCGTTTACCATATCCCCACCTTAATGAGTATATTTACATTTTGCCGCAACTAACATGAAGCGGCAAAAAAAACCCATCAACGATCACAATGAAATATTATCCAATTCTGAATACTGGCGTTTCATTTGAATGAGAGAAATGTTCATTTACTACGATTTAAAGATCGAGGTATCGAAAATCGTGATAAGATCGATTGTAGATTCTTTCAATGCCAGTAATAATCGAAGATAGCTCACGACCAGTAGACTAATTCATTGGTGATAATGAATGATAAGTGAAATTAATCACGTGATGATGTCTCCGCTGGAGGCGGAGACTAGCTGATTTAATGCCGATTCACACAGAACGCTAAGCTAAGCTAAGATTTTCTCTGCTAACTTTTTAGAAAAAGAGCGGACCATGTATTTAAATGTTACAGAAAGCTAAGTTAAGCTATGTCTTGCTACGCTGCGCTATGTTTTTTTTCCGATTGCTGGCCGGGCAATTTTTCCATCTCCCATCTTGAGCCATCTTGTGTTGCGCATGCGCATAACGCAACTTGGGATCTCGGTTGAAGTTTTGTTTTCAGTTTGTTTCACGTGTATTTAAGTAATATTCTATTTAGGTTCTATATTTAATAAATTTATTTATATTAAAATGGAAGCGTTAATAGAACAAGTCAAACCTCCACCTTCTAAATTTTCTTCATCTTCCAAAACAACTGCTAACAGCAGCATCTTTTTTAACTCAGTACTATAACCTGAACTCAAACAAGACATGCTGGAGAACGCCATCATAGCTAAACTTCACTGGAGCAGACCAGAAAGAAACAACACTGAATTCTGGAATGAAAGCAGTGACCATTACTTAGCTTAGCAATGAGTGAAACCAAATTGACAAAGTCTTAGAAGAGGACAGCACAGCATAGCATAGCTTAGCATTCTGTGTGTATCTGCCTTTAGGATGATACCATCGGCTGCAGCCGAACGGTCATATGGATATCTAGAGATATCCATTTAGTTGTGGGATCTATTAAATGCGGTGCTGCAAAATTTCGAAAGTGTGATTTTGTTGATTAGCCAATTGGTGGCAGTTTTCAAAGAAAAAGGCAAGTTTTTTTCCCTATTTAATAATTTGTTTGGTTTAGTTGGAGGGTGGTGATTACCAACAAGTTGACCGGCCTCATCAACCAGGCCTATTAGTGATCCATGGTGATAATTGATTCGGAGGACAATATTTTGGATGATATACGAGATATATTTGGTGATGTATAATGTTTATTTTTATTGTATTTGTTACAAACTTGGATGATAAATGTTAAGGATCATATAAGCCACTTTCGGCTATCAATAACTTATATTAATTTAAATTGAAAAATATATTTTAAAAATGAGGAGAGCTGCTAAGAGTAAGTGCACCGGTATTTGCATGGAATTATGAAAAAAATCACAATAAAACCAACCCCAGATTTTTTTTAAATTTAATTTATTAAGTGTGTTTTACGTGCAATTTTCGAACACACTGATACTATCAACAGGCAAATTACAAACCGGCTTAATACTAACATTCCGACAATTTATTAATAGTAAATCTTTAGATCATGCCGGAAATGGAAGCCGGGATTCTTAACTCAGCGCGCGCACTACCGACAATGGTAAGACGTTGTACTTATGTCAGTTAATTCACCAGGATTGGTCCCTCGAATTGATTTGTAAATGATTTAACTATGGTTCAATGACAAATTTTCAACTGCTATGCAAATTTGTTGGATAGATTCAGAATTTAAAAGTACGAAAGTATGTTTATTTTAAAGATGATCACTTTTCTCTCACTCTTCCCTCTAATTCTAAGCTATCAGAAGTACCCAGCGATGAATTGCGTGGCTAAAGTCTGTTCAGCGTGGGAATTGTTTTCTGAAAGGCCCTTTTCCCTATCAGAAATCTATTATATAGTAGGATATTGGTAGAAAAAAAGACCTTTCAGAGAGCAATTCCTACCGTGAATGGAGTATTATTATTATTATTAGCACCGCGTCTTACTACCCGTTCGGGCTATACGCACTTACGCTAATGTGTAATGGTAGGGTAATTGTGAGATGAAATGGAGGACCTACAGTTTAACGTGGAATCCGAACCACGGTGGAGGCCTGGTATTCCTCACATTCACAAGTTGTGATTAATACACGTCTTGTCAGAGGTGAAGGAAGGATTCGGCAATCAGATAAATCTGTGCCGGGACCGAGGATTGAATCCCAGACCCCAGCACAGGAGTCTGTCACCTTACCCCTAGACCACCAGGTCACCGTGTGAATGGAGTATACCAATGGCAAAGATTTTCTTTGCTTCAAACAAACAGACAAAAAATCTCTTCATGTTGTCTCTTCAGACCCAGTTTTTAATATGTTAAAATATTATTATTATTGTTATTATTATTAATATTATTATTATTATTATTATTATTATTATTATTATTATTATTATTACTAGCCCCGCGTCTTACTACCCGTTCGGGTTACACGCACATGTTAAAATACATCTAATCAAAAATTTAAAATTCTAGCCTTGAAGTGCACATATTTTTGCAAAGGGGCTACTTTTTTTTATGTCAGACTTCTGCGTGCGATAATCGTGCAACACTCATGACCTTCATAAAGGTTCTGACATGTTTAGATAAAATATATTTGTTGTGTATTTTTTTTAAAGTTTAAGGATGTAGCAGTCTTAAACCTATCATAATAGTTCGAAATGAAAATGTTATTACCATAAAATATACATATTATGGTAAAGGCTGGTGAAATATTAAGATGGCTGGTGAAGCCATTTAGACAGGTATGTTTCCACCATGTTTGATTCAAAAGAGGTATGAATCTGCCTTGCATGGTTCTACTATGTTTAGTTAGCTATATAGAGGAAACTCGCTTTACTGGTTGGGGGGCTCCGCCCCCAAACCCCCATTGAGTTTCCATTTGCAAGTGGATGTAAACTAATGTAACTCCAGAGCCGTTTTTTTTATAGGTCTTACCGTTTAGCCACAAGAGACCTCCAAAGAAAGGTCCGCACCGACTTTAAAGTTGCTCCGACATTTTGAATTTTTTTCGGGTGTTGAAATTTTTTTTTTTTAACTTTTTGGAATTTTCCCGTCGGTTACAGGCTAGAAGTTATGAGTTTGCCAAATTTCAAGTTTCTAGCTCATCTGGAAGTGGGTAAACATTAATGTCAGTGAGTGAGTGAGTCAGCCTGGCTTTATAGTATTATAGGTGACCTGGCGGTCCAGGGTTAAGGTGTCAGACTTCTGTGCTGAAGGTCCGGGGTTCAATCCTCGGTCCCGGCACAGATTTATCTCCTTCTCCTTACCCTTCCTTCACCTCTGACAAGACGTGTATTAATCACAACTTGTGAATGTGAGGAATACCAGGCCTCCACCGTGGTTCGGATTCACACGTTAAACTGTAGGTCCTCCATTTCATCTCACAATAACCCTACAAATACACATTGGCGTAAGTGCGTATAACCCGAACGGGTAGTAAGACTAAGTGCTAATAATAATAATAATAATAATAATATAGTAGTATAATATATGGTATTACTTAAGTGTTCATATCTTTATACAAGTATTTGTGAGGCTTGCGGCCTATTTAGTGGGTCAAGGGGCTGGGGCTGGGTTGGATGAAGATACTGTAGTCTCTAGTACAAAGACGCGGTGAGAAAAAAAAAAGAAGTTCCTTCCTATACGGATCTGACTGCGACTTACAACGTTGTTCCAGCAAACGTCCCAACTCCTGAGGGAATTTAGAGCCACTCCTAATCATACCCTAATCCCGGAAGAGAGATATATGCACATAAAAGGGATCCATTGTTAGGTTTTGTTTACCTTATCATCGTGTAGAGGTGACTTGATCAACTTGCATACGCGGCACATCGCAAACAAAGTGGAATATCACGGCTTGACAACACCGCAAATGGTTGTAGGTGGATCTGTGATAGTAGCTCACTGATAGCAGTGTTGGGGGGCCGGAATTATTTGATAACGCGCAGAGAATCTTGATAAGAACAAGAGCTGTCTATTATTAAAAGCGCAACTAAATTCTTGATTTTAAAAATATTGTTTATTGTTAAAAGCACAACTAAATGTTCGATGAAAACAAGTTCTGTCTATTGTTAAAATCACAGCTAAATTCTTGATGAAAACAAGTGCAAACTATTGTTAAAAGCACAGCTAAATTATTGATAAAAACAAGTGTTGTCTATTGTTGAAAGCACAACTAAATTCTTGATCAAAGCAAGTGTTGTCTATTGTTGAAAGCACAAATAAATTCTTGATGAAAGCAAGTGTTGTCTATTGTTGAAAGCACAAATAAATTCTTGATGAAAGCAAGTGTTGTCTATTGTTGAAAGCACAACTAAATTCTTGATCAAAGCAAGTGTTGTCTATTGTTAAAAGCACAAATAAATTCTTGATGAAAACAAGTGTTGTCTATTGTTGAAAGCACAAATAAATTCTTGATGAAAATAAGTGTTGTCTAATGTTAAAGTATATTTAAATTCTTGATTAAAAAAAGAGCTGTTTCTGTTTTGAAATGCTACCAAAGTCTTGATAAAACCAGAGTTTTCTCTTGTTAAAAACCCAGCTAAATACTTGATGAAAACAAGAACTGTAGCCTATATTGTTAAAAACACAGATAGCTGCTTGATAAAAACAAGAGCTGTTTATTGTTAAAACCACAACTAAATTATTGATGAAAAAAGAGCTATATTGTTAAAAACACAACTAAATTCTTGATGAACACAAGAGCTGTATATTGTTAAAAACACAGCTAAGGTCTTGATGAGACCAGAGCTGTCTATTGTTAAAAACACGGATGGCTGCTTGGTAAAAACAAGAGCTGTTTAATGTTAAAACTACAACTAAATTATTGATGAAAAAAGAGCTATATTGTTAAAAACGCAACTAAATTCTTGATGAGACCAGAGCTGTCTATTGTTAAAAACACGGATAGCTGCTTTGTAAAAACAAGAGCCAACTATTGTTAAAAACGCAATTAAATTCTTGATGAAACTAGAGCTGTCTATTTTAAAACCACAACTAAATTCTTGATTAAAACAGAGCTGTCTATTGTTAAAACACAACTAAAGTATTGATAAAACCAAGCTGTCTATTAATAAAAGTATAACTAAATTATTCATTAAAACAGAGCTGTATATTTTTAAAACAGAACTAAAGTCTTGGTAAAACAGAACTAAAGTCTTGGTAAAACAAAAACTGTCTGTTGTTAAAAACACAACTAAATTCTTAACTAAAACAAGAGCCAACTATTGTTAAAAATACAACTAAATTCTTAACTAAAACAATAGCCGCCTATTGTTAAAACCACTAATATCCGCTTGATAAAAACAAGAGCCGATTATTGTTAAAACCACAACTAAATCATTGATGAAAAAAGAGCTATATTGTTAAAAACACAACTAGATTCTAGATGAACACAAGAGCTGACAACTAAATTATTTAAGAACACAAGAGCTCTCTATTGTTAAAAGCACATCCTATTATTGCGTAAAGCGAGCGTAAAGACTAGTTTAATCCGACCATTTTTTGAGCCATTCATTCGCAGAGTTGGCTGTAACATCGTCCGATGCACGGAACCTAAACGATCCTGCCCATAGACGTGACCACTGGCAACATCACAATTCTTTCATTATCCGACAAGGGACGGTTGCAACAGCGCACTCTAATCACCGTTAACTGCACAATCGACGTGCCAATAGAGAAAACAACGTGTGATAAACCAAATTAACGTATCGATTAAGTTAAATAAAATCTACGACAGTTTTAACAATTATTTTCGGATATGAATTATTTTATTTTTTAAAAAAGTTCAACTATCAATATGTAGTGAATTTTTCACTTTTAAAAAATATTTGTTTATATATAGTATCTTTGAACCAGTTGTTTTTAAATCGGGAGCTGCGAAAACATGTTAAATATCTATAGTCATATACATAGTTATTTCACCAACAAATGTTCTTGTTTAAGTTCATATTAGTTTGATGTTTCTAAAGTAATTTTTTTCTTTATAATCAAATCGATGTCTTCCATTGCGCCATGAACAATGAGCCGATCGTGTTATTTCACTATCGAGGACGATGAACCAAGACTAATGTCGAGATAGATCAACGAACGCCCTGACGGTAAAGTAGACAGACTATTCTCCGGACTGAGCACGACATAAGACTGGACATGGAGAGTGGTCTACAGACACCGACAGACCGGAGGCAATGCCATCTTTTGTTGCCTGTCAACGGTCACGTAGGCAAGGCCTTCGTCTGTTTGTTTGGCGAGAACGGTGCTGAAATAATTGAGGGCACAGCGGGAAAACGTGTGGCCATTTCGATATGTATAGTGTGCGCGCTGAACTGAGGCGGGCCAGCGAAAAGCTTGAACCCCACATGTTCGTCGGATATTTGAGAACAGATTCTGGTTGGTTGGTTTGTTGAACCATGATGCTTTGCGAAACAAACTAGAAACAATTGATTACTAATATATTTTATTTATTTCCTAGTGGATAAACAAACACGTATTTTTTTAATTGAGGGGAGTAGATAATAAAAAGTATTTATTAGGCCATTATTTTGCGTAAAATGATCACCAGTGACTCCCCTATTACTCCACTCAGGGTGGCTACAAAATATATTGTACAAAATTCCCTGACTTTTCCAGGTTTTCCAAGCGACATTTTTCAATTTTCCCTGACTACTTTTTTCCAGTTTTAATGGTGGATGATGACTTTTGTTTTATTTATTATTGATTACATATTTTTTTTAAATTGTATCTACTAAACATAAACGGTTTTATCAGTTATTTAAAACATTAAAATGTTATTTTATTTAGGTATTACGAACATTTGTTTTAGTGTTTAGTTGCAAAATTAATGGGATATTTTAAACACATTTTTTAATTCCCCGACTTTTCCTTATTTTGAGTTAAATTCCCTGACATTTCCCTGTTTTCCATGTCATCCAAAAATTCCCTGACTTTTCCAGGTTTTCCCTGTTTTCCCTGTCTGTAGCCACCATGCCACTCTCCAGTTAATTCATCTCTGTGAAAGGGGGAACCCCCAATTTCCCCAATACCACAAATCAAACCCTGGACACTTAGCTCAAAAGACTGGACTGAGATGTCGGACCCTAGAGCTGTTTGCTGACGATTATTTCCCCCCGGCAGAAGGAGCGCCATCGTTTGGCGAACATACTATAACGAGGCGAGACATGTTTTTAACTTTCGATGGTGAATTAATTCGCTTTCGTGTTCTAGCTGCATCCAAGGTCACGTTGAAAGTGAATTGAGCGCCCTACGTTGCACCCAAGTATTGGAACAGGTGAGGGCCGGCCGTGGTCCAGTGGTTAGAGAAAGTCGGCCTTAGAACCAAGGTTCCTTGGTTCACGTCCCAAGCTAAGGAACCTTTTAGTGGCTCATTTTCAACGGTAGCGGGACATTTTCATTATCTTTACTGAATAATTAATTATTTATTTTATTTTTAGCATCGCGTCTTACTACCCGTTCGGGTTATACGCTTAGGTACTACATACGCTTATAGTTTAAGGGATGTAGAAGGTTATATTTATAGGAAGTGTACCCCGCATTTGCGTGGAAGGAGAGTGGAAAATTATTTTACAAAAACCACCCTTAGTACACCCGACCGAGATTCGAACCTCGACCTCTCCGTCATTGGCAGTCTAGTCTACTGCGATCATAGCAACTTAGACCATGCAGCCATCGAAGAAGGTATGAGGATAAATTAATCAAGCTAATGTAGTAGGGATGAGCAAGGAATAAATTTAAAGAATGTTCCCACATGTGCGTGGAAAGCGGGTGGAAAACGGTAGACACTCTACATGAGTGGTTCTCAAACTGGGGTACGCGCGCGACTTTGAGGAGGTACGCAAGCAGCTCTCTGGGGAAAATCGGGAAAATTACAACAGAACAAAACGTGGCTGGGGATTTTCGAGGTAAATGAGGGAAATTTTCTCCTTTGATTACTATCGTAGGGTACAATATACTTGTAATGACCAGGTGGTAGAATCTAAAAACTGTTTAAGAACCACTGCTCTAAATAACTATTAGCCCTGCACTACACTTACACATACTGAAATTTTCATATTCAAAATTTCTGTAGACTTGTATAACCCGAACAAATAATAATAATAATAATAATAATAATAATAATAATAATAATAATAATAATAATAATAATAATAATAATAGTAATAATAATAATAATAATAATAATAATAATAATAATAATAATAATAATAATAATAGTAATAATAATAATAATAATAATAATAATAATAATAGTAATAATGGTGGTAATAATAATAATAATAATAATAATAATAATAATAATGGTGGTAATAATAATAATAATAATAATAATAATAGTAGTAGTAGTAATAATAATAGTAATAATAATAGTAATAATAATAATAATAATAATATTAATAATAATAGTTGACTAGTTGTCTGTGTATGATGCCTACTGTTATTCTATCAAAGCCCTGAATTTTATATGAAGCCCACTTTCAGCCACCAACACTGATTGAAAGTCACTACACATCTGGCATTCTAGAAATTTGTCTTATTTGATTTATTTATTAAAATGATCATCCAAAAATGTATCAAACGCTTTCAATAATACTTCTTTATCCATACATATTTTTAACTAAATGGAGTAAGAATGTAAATAAACCCTAATATTTTAATCTCTGTTATTGTGGTAACATGAGTTTATTTCAAATAACCCGCCTCAGTGGCATAGTTCGCTAACGCGCTAGTTTTGTGTTGAGCTAGACTGCCTAGGACGGGGAGATCGAGGTTCAAATGTTGCTCGGGTTAAATGGGGGTGGTTTTTCTTAAATATTTTTCCACTCTACCTCCATGCAAATGTGGGTTCACTTCCTCTATATTCAAACTTCCCAACTCCTAACCCATTAGCGTAATTAGTACTTAAGCGTATAACCCAAACGAGTTGTAAGATGCGGTGCTAAGTTTTACTCTTTCTAATAACGAACGAGTTTCCTATGAAAATCAGATTGCAGCCGATATCATAACATTTTTTTAAAATCCCACTGCGACTGTTAATAAAAAACAGAGCGCTAGCAGTGAGATTAATGAGTTGAAAAGATATAGTAGCTGTCTATAAGAGCCTGCACTGCAATTTCAGAGTAGAACAGACTATAGTTATATTTTCACATATGAATCGAATGTGATCTACAGTTGTCAATATATATTATCAATACCTTCAGATAATAATGTAAAATTGTTATCAATCTGGGTGTTCAGCCAAACTATATTTTTAAATTCCCAGACTTTTCCAGGTTTTACAGAGCCAATTTCCAACTTTTCCAGTCACTATATTATAAACATTATTGTATTAAGATCTCAACTTAATGTAATAATATTCTTAGACACAAACACATTTTGAAATTGTAGCACTTTATGAAGGGGTTAAAGAATGTCAGCCTAAAGTAATGGGCCGTTGGGTCATGTATTCCGAGTTAGCTTTGAGTTAGATCATATTGAGACATTAAAAGATCATCTTACATGGGCTAATCAACTAATGACTCAACTTTGGGTAAAGACACGATAGAGGGGTGGAAAGATTAGATGAAAATCCCACTTTGACTTTGAAGATTGAGATTAGTATATTCAAGAAGGACCATTGTACTAAAATAAATTCACATTGGAGAAATTTTTATTTTTGACAGTTGATTATGCTAATGAAGCGTAGGCCTATTATTTTAGTGACTATGTGAAAATTCCAGAAAATTGATCAACTTCCCTGACTTTTCCTTGTTTTCCAGGTCGCTGGACAACCTGTCAATGTTGTCGGACATCTTAACTCAGTCAGTATTGTGTTTTTCTCCTGAGCTAAGTGTCTCGGTTCGATTCTAGGTATGGCCAAAATATCTATAATTGGCAAAATATGGTTTTCCCCTTTCACAGTGATGAAATAACGGTTGGGGTCTGGATGTTGTGTCTGTTCTAGATATTAGTTCATACAAGTCATGTGCAATCAATCGTTTCAAAAAGTACTATTAGATACAATACCTTAAATAAAATAATTTTAGAAAAGGTATCAATGTTGAAAGCAAAAATGTTATGTTTGTGTTTTCTAAGAGGTTCTCCAAATATATAAAATATAGGTATATATTATCTGCCTAAGTTAGCTGTTATCTTTGGGGTGAGATGAACTCTCCCTAGTTAATCGACAATAAACATTTTATCGCACAACTTTAGCAAGTGTATAATTTTATAAGCTATAGATAGTGAGTGATTCAAGGATTTCAAATCATTGCTGTTCACGATTTATAAGAGTTCAAACTTGCTATTTTATGTGTGAAGTAGTTATTATCATCATTATCTTCATTATCATCATTATTATTATTATTATTATTATTATTATTACCGCGTCTTACTACCCGTTCGGGTTGTACGCACTTACGCTAATGTGCAATGGTAGGGTGATTGTGAGATGAAATGGAGGACCTACAGTTTAACGTGGAATCCGAACTACGGTGGAGGCCTGGCATTCCTCACATTCAAAAGTTGTGATTAATACACATCTTGTCAGAGGTGAAGGAAGGGTTTGGCAATCAGATAAATCTGTGCCGGGACCGAGGATTGAACCCCGGACCCTCAGCACAGAAGTCTGACACCTTACCCCTAGACCGCCAGGTCACCGAATAGGTAATTGTTTTAGGTAATTGTTTTAGCAGTTTTCATAGCTACAAAAATGCTGGCAAAATAAATAAAATATTGCTCTAGTAGAGAAATACAGAGTTTAATTTTCAACAGTTGTTGAATATCTGTCATGAGCATAGCGGTATTAGATGAGAAACTTTTTAAATGACGAGAGAAAAATATCATTAAATTCTAGGAGACCTATGAGAGGTATTCAACAACTGTTGATATCAACATGTGAAGAAAATTCAATTTTATGTTTCTTTTGGAGCAATATTTGATTTATTTTAGCGGGGAAAAAATGTTTGCTATATAAACTGTAAAGATACCTAGACTGATTCACTATCCCATCAAACCCACCTTAAGGAAGGTTAATAAATATCAAACCACTGGTTGCAAATCACTGTAACCACAGAAATGTCCGCATGGACCAGACCACATTTCAATTAATTTAAATTAGTTGAAAAAGACAACAATAGGATGTCTCAGTGGTAGAGCATTGGTGCTCAAGGCCAAAGATCACCATATCCAGGTGTAGGTTTTAAGTTGATTTAACTTAATTAATACCAGATTCGGTGAACACATGGTCTAAGATGTCACTCTATGAGTAGACTATACCGATAATGACAGGGAGATTGAGGTTTGAATCTCGGTCAGGTGTATTAAAGGTGGTTTTTCCACGATATTTTCCCACTAACCCTCCATGCAAATGCGGGTAAACTTCCTATAAATATAACCTTTCTCACCCCAAAAATCATAGGCTCTAAGTGTAATTAATACATAAGCGTATAACCCAAACAGGTAGTAAGACACGGTGCTGAAAAAATATTAACTAAGGAAGGTTGTCAATATATATACTGGTGACCTGGTGGTCTAGGGGTAAGGTGTCAAACTTCTGTGCTGAGGGCCCGGGGTTCAATCCTCGGTCCCGGCACAGATTTATCTGATTGCCAAACCCTTCCTTCACCTCTGACAAGACTGTAGGTCCTCCATTTCATCTCACAATCACCCTACCATTACACATTGGCGTAAGTGCGTATAACCCGAACGGGTAGTAAGACGCGATGATAATAATTGTCAATATATATTTTTACCTTCAGCCATACGTTGTCGCACTTGAACGAAACCTCTTTAGGCGGCCGGGTGGCTTGCACCACACTGATCGAATGACGCCTTCGGTTCTTCCCTTCTCCTGCAGGACTTTGAGGGGGAGGTTTATCCAGCATAGTCCGCAACACTTTATTGGTGACCCTCCTACTCTCGGTTATAACCACCCCGAACCTTGACAGAAACATGTCTACCACCGACTAACGTACAAACCCCGCTTCACAAGTGCGGTTACGGGACCGAAAAGGGAAATAAACCACAAATAAGAAATGTCTTGAAGAACAATATGACAACTCGCACACTTTTGACCTTCTTTGATGTTTCACTGTAGAGTTCGAGATTGTAACACCTCAAACTCCTCATGGAAGTTCTCCCGCACCAGTAAAACACGCAGCACAGCGATTGTGGTCGACCGGCTGATGTAATCGAACTGCACCGAGCCAACAGACAATCTCAATTGGAAGGTAAATAAATGATGACACAGTCAAACACAATGATGATTACCAAATATATATATATATATATGTGCACAGCGAATTAACTGTTAATTTAGAGCGTAGAGGACAAAAACAGGTCCAGCGAAAGGAATGCTTAGCAAATGACAACTTATCTGAAGCAAGAAATTTACAGCAGATCGATATGCTCACAGGTTTTGAAATAATGGTCTTATCTTTGAGGCAAGATAAAACTCACTAATCTCATTAGAGACTGGCTGCCCACACCGATAGATAGTATCAATGATTACAGGTAGAGTGGTTAGTGAGGACAACCAAAGGCTTGAGATAACCTGATTAAATTACCACCCAGTTCCCAAGGTTATAACTACCCAGGGTTATTTATACCAGCACATGATATTCAACAACCCTGTCAAACGTATGGCTTGATCCATGACTATGTGCAGCTTGCAAACCATTTAAATAAACAAACAATGTGGCTCGATCCACGATTATGTGTGGCTCATGGACCATTTAAATAAACAAACAATGTGGCTCGATCCATGACTATGTGCAGCTTGCAAACCATTTAAATAAACAAACAATGTGGCTTGATCCATGATTATGTGCAGCTTGCAAACCATTTAAATAAACAATGTGGCTCGATTCATGACTATGTGCAGCTTGCAAACCATTTTAATAAACAAACAATGTGGCTTGATCCATGACTATGTGCAGCTTGCAAACCATTTTAATAAACAAACAATGTGGCTTGATCCATGACTATGTGCAGCTTGCAAACCATTTTAATAAACAAACAATGTGGCTTGATCCATGACTATGTGCAGCTTGCAAACCATTTGAATAAACAATGTGGCTCGATTCATGACTATGTGCAGCTTGCAAACCATTTTAATAAACAAACAATGTGGCTTGATCCACGACTATGTGCAGCTTGCAAACCATTTAAATAAACAATGTGGCTCGATTCATGACTATGTGCAGCTTGCAAACCATTTTAATAAACAATGTGGCTCGATCCATGACTATGTGCAGTTTGTGAACAATTATAAAAAATAAGCAATGTGGCCAAATCCATGATTCTGTGCAGTTTGTAAACATTTTCAAACCAGCATACAATGTGGCCTGATTCTTATTATAAAAGTTGTAGGGATACACTAATTTAGACTATTAAATTTGGAAATTGGTCATTATATGAGGATATCTAGCAAGTGAGGTTGGCGTACAGATTTTTCTCTTAGCTCACCAGAGATAATTCCCCAAAAAAATTGCTAAATTTTCGCACCAAATATGTGCAATATTGGCAGCACATGATTGTGTAAATTGGTGGTTTTCTCTAATGAAAAGGAACAAAAACCCAAGAAATTCCGATTACGAACACGCAATAGTCATCAATTATAAAGATGAGATCAACACTCACAACATTTCATCAAAAAAAAAGTTTAAAATTTTTGGGAGAGAATCAAAGTAAGTCGTGAAATAATTGTTTATAATCTTTATTTTATTTTGTAAAATAATTATTTTAAAAAAAGTTTTTTTGGCTTAAGACGGTGACAAAATTAAATTTCCTAAAATGTGGCCCCCCCTTCTGTATTTTAAATAGTACCCACTGTGGACCTTATGATCAAACGAGTTTGAATGTGTCCGACTTAAAATTTAGCTAAACTTAAGGCAGCAAAACTTAGGCCTCTTCCAGACGAATGCACGTGAGCCAGTTCACACGAGATGAAACTACCCGCTTTCCTTACCACGAGTAAGCCGATTCTCAAAGGAAAGATCATTTACAAAATAAAAAAACCTATTCTTTGCGGTAATAATGATAACATTTTACTCTATCACTGGTGTCATTTTATAGGTATCGATAATATCTATCAAAAGTGATAACTGCAGATCACATGACTTTGTATGAATATGTGAAAGTAGATTTAATAAATTTTATAGCTGTCAAGTCATTTCTTTCGTATGAAAATTGGACTTTAGCAAACCACTCGTAGGGTATTGGATCTTACGTAGCCTTTTACAAGAACGGGCGTGATTTGAAGCTAAGTACAGAGATAGCTACGTTTCAAGTTGTACAGAAAAATGTAACAGTCTTCAAGGCAGAACATGCTCATAGAAATTTAGAGTATGGCCAGCATTCTGCGACACAAGCTGTAATTATCAAACAAATTAAAGGATGCTTGGAAATTTTCCGCATCGTCTTATGTCGATGTCTTTCTTCTAGTGTGAACAGTTGCAAATAATATACTGTTCCTTCAGATGAAAAAATGACACCTGGCCACAGGAATCGAACCCAGGACCTTCGGTTTAGTACACCAATACTCTGACCACTGAGCTATCCAGGAGCTGTTCCGTGTCCAGGGTCATTCTTCACTCATACTTTAGGGCAGAGTCTGTGATGGACATCATGAAATCGTCTGCTACATACGAGTGATCAACTAGGATAACAATCTATCCTGGATTAATCCTGTGCTCAGGATTACTATTTACTCATGTATTTTAAGGCAGAGTCTGTGACTGATGTGTGGAAATCATCGACTACTCACATTGATACCGCAGCAGTGACTGTCATTGTACTAAATGAAGCATAAAGCCACTCCTGAGTCGCCGGTGGTTCCGATGACAGCTCTGAATATTAGCCGATGATTTCCACACATCCATCAAAATTCACAAATATCTTAGTATTAATTTAATTTTACCTGTATTTTCCAGAAAAAAAAAATTCCCTGTGTTTGTTCCTAGTTTAACAAGCGCTTCAGTTTCTCTTTAAATTCAATTAAGTTTTCATGACTACCCTATTTCCTATTAATACAAAACATTATGTAAAAGGAATAATAAAGAATTGTCGATCTCGGTGGCCTTGGGGTAAAGTGCTTGCCTCAGGACCCGATATTCGTGGGTTCAAACCCAGTCAGAGTCAACGGATTTTTGAGCGATAAACATTTGTAGCGCCACTTCCGTCAGAGGATTAGTATAGCCGTCAGTCTCATGTCGATTGTGGCATGTAAAAGAACCCTGAGGTATGTGAAAGTATCTTTCCAGGCACAAAATTTATGGGTCCTTTCACGCTGGCTCATAGAAATTTTCACGTTCTGATATAACCAGTCAGTTTAGAAAGTACAAGTTAAATACCTCAAATAAATATTAAAAAAATAACGAATAATCAACAATGTGAAAATAGCTACACATTTTAGCCATGCTATAAATAAATAGCTCAAGAACAGACATAGTTTGATATATTACCTCAACAAATTCCTCGACGTAGCTGTAAATGATCCGAATAAACCAGGATTAGGTATAGTCAGGAACCCAAGGTACACCTGCAACACAAACAATACAACTTATCAATTG
The DNA here is from genome assembly GCA_902155825.1 of Timema genevievae. Taxonomy (NCBI): domain Eukaryota; kingdom Metazoa; phylum Arthropoda; class Insecta; order Phasmatodea; family Timematidae; genus Timema; species Timema genevievae. The sequence goes on from CABFWO010003389.1 coordinate 75,026, forward strand.
GAGAAAAGAAGCTTCTAAAAAGTTGAGAAAAAAAATGTTTTTTTACTTTTTATATAATATAAAGAAGTCTTCTATCAAAGCTGAGTAGAAAATATTGTTCATTTGTAAGTAAATAATTAGCTACTAAATATGAGTTAGATTTAATAAGTTTATCAGGATTTTACTTTATTTATCTAGGTGTAAGCCTGAATTGTTAATTCCATGGGGTCTGACTGGATTTGAAATGACAGGGATGTAGAGGTTTGAATCCTGGTCGGGTGTAAGCTACTCAGGGCGATTTTTCCTAAATGATTTTCCACTGTCCCTACATACAAATGTAGGTACAATTCCTCTGATTTTTTTATTTAGCACCACGTCTTACTACCCATTCGGGTTATACGCTTAAGTACTAATTGCGCTAATTGGGAAGGTTGAATTTAGAGGGAGTCAACCCGCATCTGCGTGGAAGGAGAGTGGAAAAACATTTAGGGAAAACCACTCCCAATTCACCCGACAGAGATTCGAACCTCTATTTCCCCGTCCTCGGCAGTCTAGCTCAACACAAAACTAGCGCATTAGCTAACTATGCCACTGAGGTGGGTCACTTCATCTATTAAATTAAACAAATTAAACCTAGCTCATCCCTAGCACAGTACCATAATAAACAAGCCTACATAATTATGTGTATAGCCCGAACAGGTAAAAAAAAAAATATTGAATCTTTAAAATGTCATGTCTGCCAATAATTAGAGATTCATTTTGGGTTTTTTACTGTCAATAATAAAAGTCCGATTTAGATATGAAAGAAGAACTTTGTTGAGTTATATAGAGTCACTAAAACAATTATTTATAATGATTTATTGATTCATTCAATTAACAATTCTCTTGAGATGTAACTGTCACTTTTGATAGAAATTTGAGAAATTAGGTATACAAATAATAAAAGTAAAATGATATCAATGTTGACTCTTTTTTTTTAGTATTTCCTAAAAGACCCTTTCAATGAAAATTTAACTGTGGCTATTATCGTTCTATGTGTAATTTCAGCAGTAAGTAAAGACATCATAAATGTTCTAGTTAAAAATAAGTCTAGGTGTAATTGCCTTTTCTCCTTCTACCCCATAATCAGAGCAATAAAATGCTATCATTATTATTATCATCATCCACATCATCATCATCACCATCATAGCTAGGATTTATAAGTCCGTCAATACAATTAGTTCATTAGCTCCTTAAACAATATTAAAAACATAATAATATCCTTAGAAAATAAATCTCAATAGGAGACAAAGTCTATTTGAAACACTCCATAGGAGTGAAACTCTAATAGAATTTAAAAAATTCGCCTGGCGTATAAAAAGGAATAAACAAAACACCATCTGCAATGTCGCGTAGTAAAACACGAAGCTCGCCATAAAAATCAAGAGCCAGGTGAATGACATACTTTCAACACTCCACCAAAATGTGGTACACACTAAGGAGAGTATCGCAAACCTCACACACTGGAGGTGAATCCCCTCTCAATAAAAACCCATGGGTGAGGGAACTATGCCCGACGAGGAGTTTTGCTAAGATGACCTCTCCTCTCGTTTAGAATTGCTTATAGAAGAGGGCTATCCCGACACACTGCCCCTGATGGACCGCAGCTTGTGCTAAGCAGAGGTAGAAACCTAATTCTCATGCCAAGTGTGTAAAACCCCACGCCTAACATAACCCTTTATGTCTAAAACCATGACACCTAAACTTGCCTCAGGAGGGGGATGAGCTGCCTCCTTGGCTGCCTGGTCCGCTAGTTCGTTACCTGAGAGACCAGCGTGACCATGAATTCAGCAAAATGAGAGCTGGATGTTTAAGCCATCAATATTAAAATTTTGATCTTGAATTATCTGCACTAGAGGCTTAGAGGAATACATGGTGGACAGTGCCATCATGGAATCCATTGAGATGAGATCGGAACGGTGACAATTACGATAGGTGAAGCGTAACAATTTAAAAATGGCATACAATTCAGCCATAGATACACCAGTTTCACTTGGTAAACCAAATTTTAAAATAAAATTTTCCACAGTAAAAGCACATCCCACAGACGCCCTCCGACTTGGAACTGTTCGTGTAGATATTACTGCGGCCTTGAAAGCATTAACATGTATCAGCATTATGTGCCAGCTACTGGAAAACAAAAGACTAATATTAATTATATCACCACTTACTATTTGTTCAGGCTACACGCTTATGTACTAATTATGTGACTGTGTTACGGATGAAGAAGGTTGGATTTAGAAGAAATGCACCCACATTTTCCTGAAAATTGAGTTAGTGGAAAACCATTTAGGAAAAACCACCCTGAGTACAAACGACCAGTACTCAAACCTCGACCTCCTGTCATTGGCAGTCTTGTCTAATGAGGTAGTAACATATTAGTACATGCGACCACCGAGGCAGGTATAAAATAATATAGTGTACTTTGTTTTTTATACAAAGCTTTATCTTTACCAAGATGCCATTAATGGATATTTTTTATCATTATCATTATCATTATCATTATCATTATCATTATCATTATCATTATCATTATCATTATCATTATCATTATCATTATCATTATCATCATCATCATCATCATCATCATTATTATTATTATTATTATTATTATTATTAGCACCGCGTCTTACTACCCGTTCGGGTTATACGCACTTACGCTAATGTGTAATGGTAGGGTGATTGTGAGATGAAATGGAGGACCTACAGTTTAACTTGGGATCCGAACCACGGTGGAGGCCCGGCATTCTACACATTCACAAGTTGTGATTAATACACGTCTTGTCAGTCTTACTGCCCATTCGGGTTATTTGCTTAAGTACTAATTACACTTATGGATTAGGAATTGGTAAGGTTGAATTTAGAGGAAGTGAACCCGCATTTGCGTGGGGGGAGAGTGGAAAACAATTTAGGAAAAACCTTCCCCAGTTCACCCGACCAAGATTCGAACCTCGATCTCCCCGTCCTCGGCAGTCGAGCTCAACACGACTAGCGCGTTAGCCAACTACGCCACCGAGGTGGTTAATGGATAGTTTAGAAATTAAAAGTAGTGTTAGAGGAAGACAAACAAAAACTTATCTCCAGGTTCAGCTTCGACTTTGCTCCGCATGTTCCAAGCTAAGTATTAACATTGCTTTGCATTGTGTTTAAAAAGTGACATTTTTACGCCCCCAATAATAAATGAAACATTGAAAATTATGTTAGTGGTCTACCGGTATTTAAATATTATAGTGTTTGATTAACTTATGGATACATTTTAGCAGCAGGTTTTCAATTTCACATTTAATAAGCAAAGTATGGTTAAAACTTAATTTCAAAAGGATTTTTAAAACCAGACAACGAACATTTCTATAGTAGCCCCATGGCTTCTTTGGTGCTGACTGACAGCTCACAGCTGACAGCTGACGGCTTTGAAAAGCTACCAGACCAAATTATGTATCCCTACGCCGAACCATATGATCTACAAAAAACATGTGTTTAGCAGCTGTCACTTCTGACAGTCAAAATTTAGGTATATACCTAAATGTTGACTGTAAGCTCTCAGCTGTGAACTGTCAGTCAGCACCAAAGAAGCCATGGGGCTACTGTACAACATTACGACTGTTTATATAAAATAGCATTGAAATAGATCAAACCAGTCTATGATATAATATTAGTATGTTATTAAGATTAAATAAATTTTAAGAAACTGTTGATTCTCAGTATGTTCAATAAATTAAACTAGACCTATTTTGTTTGTTAAAAAAATTATATTTTATTTGAAGGTAACAATTATGATAATTTGGCTAACACAAACATCTCTTTTCAGATGATATTATGACGAATATTTGTGTAAATATAGAAAGATTAGTCACGAACTGGTATTTGAACCCTGGTCTTACAACTTAATGTGTCAACCGTCCCATAGTTTCGATTAAAATTTGTGTATTGCAGCGTGCTCTTGCAGCAAGTAATCATAGTTAATTAAATCAGTGCGCTTGAAGGTTTTTAAATGGTACGGTCCAATTTTCATAGGAATGGCCTTATAGGCCTCTGTGAGTTAGACAAGTAACTATATCTACTCCCACCGATTCATTCGTCAAGTCACCTGATTTGCAACTGTCACTTTTGATAGATATTATTAATGCCAATACAATAACAATAATAGATAGTAAAATGTTTTCAATGCTGGCCTCAAAGAATATGTTTGTTTTTTTCTAAAAAGTCCTCCAAATGTCCATTTGTAATAAAATCGAGGTATAGAGGCCTATATTATGCCAAAAGCTTTCTCTATGAAGCATTGTGAAGAGTTAAGTTATGTCGTATTTAACATACTAGCTTAGATTTTAAAAAAAGATATAGGTCTGTGTAACTCAACTTTATTTAGGAGTAAATCAAGACACAATCTTAATAATTACAAAAGTAAGATTTTATTTTATATTTTTAGCACCATGTCTTACTACATGTTCAGATTATAAGCATTAAGTACTAATTAAGCTAATCGGTTAAAGATACAGAAGGATCAATTTAGAGAAAGTATATCCACATTTGCACGGAGAGCAGAAAACCATTTCAGAAAAACTTATCTCGGTAAGTTACACTCGAACCCAGACTCAAACCCCGATCTCCTTGCCATCAGCAGTCTAATCTATTGCTTGAGCGATGCCTTAAACCATGCGGTCACCAAAGCAGGTAATAAAATAATTGATGGAGTTGTTAATAGAGGGGGTAGGCGTATCATGAAGAATTATCACAAACTATTTTAAAACCACTTGAAACTTTATTTGGAATAATAGGTCCTACTTATCAGAGCTAGACATCTTTTTATTTTTAAAAAAACCTGGTACATATCTTAGATTTCACACCTTCTAATGGTGTACAGACATTGATAAAATGATAGATAGTATTTATCTCCAAGTGAGATTTGTTTTTTTTCCACCCATTTAAGAGCTCAAAAGTTCATTGCCACACCTATAAAAATACGTCACCTACCTTTATCTTGAGCTAGTTCTATCCAGTCCACCTCATTACACACTAACCGTATCTTGAGCTAGTTCTATCCAGTCCACCCCATTACATCCTAACCCTATCTTGAGCTAGTTCTATCCAGTCCACCTCATTACACACTAACCCTATCTTGAGCTAGTTCTATCCAGTCCACCTCATTACACACTAACCCTATCTTGAGCTAGTTCTACCCAGTCCACCTCATTACACCCTATCCCTATCTTGAGCTAGTTCTATCCAGTCCACCTCATTACAACTATATCCCTATCTTGAGCTAGTTCTACCCAGTCCACCTCATTACACCCTAACCCTATCTTGAGCTAGTTCTACGCAGTCCACCTCATTACACCCTATCTCTTTCAGGTCCATTATAATATTATCCTCTCATCTGCGTCTAGGTCTTCCCAATGGTCTCTTACCATTGAGATTGCCAGTCAATACCCTGAACAAGGTTATACTTTCTTCCATTTGTGTTGCATGTCCTGCCCACCGTAATCAACGAGACTTGACTACCCTTACGCTGTCTGGTGATGAGTCCAGGGTGTGTAGCTCATCATTATGTAACATCCTCCACTCTCCATTATATTAATCTCTTTTTGTTCCAACTAATTACCTAGGCGGGTTATAAGTGTATATTAATTACACTAATGTGTTAGGGATAAGAAAGAATTTTAAATAAATGCACCCACATTTGTGTAAAAGAAATGGAGAAAACCTTTAGGCAAAACTACCTTTAACCAGCATGGATTTTAAACCACATTTTCCAGTCATCGATAGTTCAGTCCAGTGCAAGAATGACGTCTATTTCTTAGTGAAAAATTTATGATAAAATCTAACTGTTATCAACCTTATCAATATATGTGTACCAAGTCCATACTTTGCAATATTTAATATCAAAAGGTTAGTTAAAAACGATAAGCCTTCTACAGTTTCAAACACAAAAATATTTTGGCCACTTCAAATAGGAAGTCTATATTACATGAATTTGGCAAGCCTAGCTTATTGTACATTACTTTTCTACTTTTCAAATACTATTTCAAATGTGCTTTATTTGAAGTTAAAAAGAAATTGTTCTTTCCTAAGTATGTCTGAACTATAAGGTCTACGCTATAATGAAGATTTTAAGTTCACTACCACATAAATTTTTGTATTTATTAATCTTGTGTATTTTTTGTTTTCTTTTTGAAATAGGCCATACCATTTTGTAATGCCTGTACATTGAAAGATTAGGCACTACCTGAAACATACATGAGGTACCAGTAGTATCAGTATCAGTAGTAGTAGTATTTAGAATCGCTTTTAATAGTTGGGCTTATGCTCTGGCCTATATGTTTTTGTTATAGTTGATCAAAGCAACTTTGGAAACAGTTTTTAATTGAGCCTTAACAAATCTAAAGAAATTTAAATAATATTACAGGAATGGTACGCACTGAGGGTGAGATACTTTATTTTTACCTGTGTCATAATGATAAATTTTATATTTTTTAGGACCCACCTCGGTGGCATAGACAGGATTATATTCAAGATTGGTCTACAGCAGTTTATACATCAGTGTAGGACTATTTATATAAGTAATTCAAATTTAAAACGTTTGACATGCTTATCATATTAGTGTGGCTTATCATATTAGTGTGCAGGAAAAACCTAAATGTTTCGTTATTTTAATAGGAAATTGTTTAGTGTGCTAAAATTGAGTTTTGAGTATTTAAAATTAATTTATTTTGGGTCATGTTAGACTATTTTGGAAACTGGCTATGTAGGCATAGGCCCTATTATATAATTTTCGAATCATGTTTGTATTATTCAAGAGAACAATCATAAAAATTTATTTTTGGGAAGATAAGGCTCATAAAATAATATAAGTGTTTTTATAATATATTTTAAGGGATAGTACCTGGGTCATATTCTGGTAGATAGCCTATTTCTGAATATTTTAAAAGTTTTTTTTCTTTTGATTTATTACATGGATTGGCTGGAACATTTAAAACAAATATAACGATTTTTCCAACGGGTTTCAAATATATAAGTGAAAGGACACACAACATTAACATTTTGAAAAAAAAAAATAGAAAGCATCATGAAGTCATGCATTGAAAATGGGGTATTTATTCTATAACGAAATACGTTCCATTCACAAATTGTATAAAACCAACATACCTTTCATTATATGTCAAAAATATTTAACATGTTTTGCACACTTTTATTCATAACTGCCACTATGACACATAGTTATTGAATGAAAATGACGTAATTATTCATTGTGAGGCTTTTTCGTAAATCTAAGTTCTCATAGTATTGATACGGCCCACGACCGCCAACATTTTAATGCAAATAGTGATGTTGTATAGATAGAATAGTATTGACACTATACTCATATAACATGTCGGAAAAAAGGTATCGATACAATATTGGTATCAAAGAATTTATTAGAATCTCAGATTCTACATGCGGTGACTATTTGGTGTAAGTAGTGCCCTTGTCCATATCGTATAGTTAATAAAGCTGTAACAACTCTATCTGTCTAGTCTATAGGCACAGTGATGGCGCTAGTGAAAACGCATGAGGCGCTAGTGTGGCAAAATCTTGAAGTTCAAAGATCATTCTCTTTATAGTAAACGTTCAATATCGCAACATATGTGGACAACATATTATCAAATTCAGTTTTTAAAAGGGTTAATACTTGATATTATTTACATCAATACTTTATAGAAGATTAGTCTTATTTGAAGCAAGTCATGTACGGTGACCGAATTAACTGAAATTCAAGATGGAAATTCAACTTAGATAAAATCGAAAGTTGTACTTTTAGTGTCAGAGAACAGACTTTTGGAAAATAACAGTTCTTCTTTTATCTCATCATTTGAATTAATGAAACATATATAAGCTAATAATAACGCTTCATTATCTCTAAAGGTTGGCTCGTCGATTGGAATAGCAAACTGAGTATTTTTCAAGATGTTACGAAATGTATTTTCAACATCAGAGGCTATCTCATAGATTCTTCTTGAGACAAAATTATTATTCAGAGGAATTGATTGAGTCATGCTACTTGTATCGGGCTC
>CABFWO010003390.1:7744-19113 GCA_902155825.1 Timema genevievae
TCTGTGTAGCAGACGATACACTTGAGCGTCACGCTTTTGTCCTTGGAATGTGCATGTGTATGTCCATCCAGTTATACTATAGAGATCAATGATGTTACCACCATCTCTATAAAAATAATTGGATGGACATCCGAAACAGACATTTTCAAGTTGTTTGTACACGATTGAGTAAAAGAGAAGGAAACCTTCGAGTATCTCTTTCTCTCTATTACAAATATTCCTTTCTCTATTACACACATTAAAGGCCATGTGGCATTTTGACATCGTTCGTTAATTTGAATGAATATATAATATAAAACAATGTATATGACTGATAGTAAGGTTGTATCTTCTTATTTTTTTAAAATTCCCTTCTTATTTTTTACACTACTTTTCTTCTACGATGACGTCACCTTTAAATGATTTTTCACCATCTTCAAGTCTTATTTTTGTATTAAAGATGATCGATTTTAATTCATACTGTTGGAAAGTTTGTGAAAATTTTATTTAGTTAAATGATCATTGGTAGGTTTATCATTTCACTAGATAACATTTTCACAACCTTTCCAATAGTATGAAGTAAAATCATTCAACTTTAATACAAATAAGACTCGAAAATAGTGAAAAATCACCGAAACATGTCGTCATGGTAGAAAAAGTAGTATAAAAAATAAGGGGAAGGGAATAAATAATAATATAAAACGTTACTATCAATTATTATCAATCCTTACCAAATAAACATGAACATTATTAGAAATGTATATGATATTTAATGAAAGAAATGCAATGGCAGTGCGTGACTTTTTTTCATTGGAGGGCACAAAATTGAAAATAAGTAATAATTGATAAAAATATAAACTTACCTCTTATTTATTATATTTTGTATTGGAAGTCCATTCTCCTTTCCTTGATATTTGAGAATACCTCAATAACTTTGTTGTCGAAATGAGAAATTGAATTAATAAATTTCTTTTCGACTGATAAAACTGCTAAAGCCTTTAGTCTGTTTTTCATCATTGTACTTCTCAAGAAAGTCTTAATCCGTTTTAAGGTAGAAAAACAACTTTCACATTCATTTGGTGACATTGGTGTAGTGCAAATAATGTCCAATACTTTGAAACTTTCAGATAAAATCCCACGTAGGCTATTTTGTGAAATAAACACTAATAAAGATAGCACACTCTCAACTTCGCACATATCATCTGGTTGAGACATATTGGTACTCATTTTACGTATAATTTCAAGTTCTACAACTTTTATTTAAACTATTTATTTGATTTAAGGGACAGTTTTCACGTTATTCTTGAAAAACTGAAAAAACTCCCGTTTTTATCAGTTTTTTCTACCTACTGGCTTAAGCTCACCTTGGCGGAGGAGGAAAACCTAGGATAGTAATATTGAGTCATAACTGAAGTGATTAAAACAAAATCTTTATCATAAAATAATTCCGTATTGACCGTTTTTTTATACCCTACCTACTGGCCTATATGGCGTATTTCATTCCTTCTGATATTCTCAAATATGACACTGATATACTTGTATAAAATTACAAATAACTTTTAAAGGCACACACACACACACAAACACACAAACACACACACGAAAATAATAGCCTGGTAACGCCTCCAGATGAAATTTCACGGAACCTAACTCACTTTATGCTCTAATGAGTCTCAGCGCACGACAAACGGCAGTGCTAAAAACTGCACCAGTGACACGTGACGGAGAAACTTGGCACTTGGCAGGAAATCTAGCCCACCAAACTATAGTTAAGCATAATAGACCTAAGAAGAAGATTCAAATAGCCAAAGCTATTATTTATGCATTTAGTGCATCTAAATATCATATTCTGAAAATTGAAAAATGAAACCTGGACATGGGAATCGAGCCCGGGACCTTTGGCTTAGTACGCCAATGCTCTACCACTGAGCTATCCGGGAGTCATCCCATGTCCAGGGTCATTCTTCACTTATATTTTAAGGGCAGATGACGGATGATGGACGTGCGGAAATCGTCGGCTACAAATGTGTGATTTTATAAAGATCACGAGCTATCAGATAACGCAGCCACCTGGATTTTTTAAAATATACCCATATATGTATATATGTATTTATGTATGTATATGATATATATATTTAAAAAATCCAGGTGACATCAACTCCAATTATCTTCTAAAAGCATCCAATTATCAAAAATATCCAGGTGATAATTATTCCAAATAGCATCTAAAGACATTCAATTTTTTTAAAATTACTTGAGAAGACTTCTTTAAATAGTTTATAGAGGTATCTAACTGCCAGAACATATCATGGTGAGGGTCACTTTAAATAGCTTTAAGGGGCACCCAAATTTCAAACAAATTTGGGGTAGGATCCCTTAGGCCTAAAATGGTAGCTTCTAGAAGGGTCTAATTAAAAAAAAAGTAAAGCCGATTACTACTCATAATATCTTCTAGAGCATCCAATTTTCTAACATTTTCTGAAGAAGGCCCTCCAAATTTCTTCTGGAACCATCCAAATTTAAAAAAATAGTTAGGAAGACAAGTATACATAAAAGTACCAAGACACACAGATTACCTTATGTTTTGATCGTATTTCTCATAAGAGTCCATGTATAAGAGGTATTTCCGATTATGAGAAAGGTGCATACCAAGACACACAGAAGAGCTTATGTACCACCTGTGTTTCAGCTTCACGCTCTCCCGCCCCTTCACCTTCACCTGTCAACCCTCATGATCCTGTCCCCCTCTCCCTCTCGTTCATCCTTTAAGATGTCAGATTTCAACAATACATTGTCTGCTTTGATTTTGACGTGACAATTCTGTCAGTACTTGTCATTAGTGGTATACTTGTGCATGTTTTTTCCTCTTTCTATCACAGTGTAAGACATAGGTATGTTCCTACATCTAGAATCTATAAAGATTCATTATATGAGCATCAGCTTATGACTTAGGACTGTTCTTATATTTAGAGCCTGTATGTTGAATCAACTTTAAGCAAATGCCTATGTATATTGTCTATACTTACTTATCATTATGTATACTTTCTAAAAGTTTTTATCCCTACAGGTATTTTCTCTCATAGAAAGACTGAGGCGTAATCTTTAAGCAAATGCTGATGCAGATTCCACATAATCGTCTATATTTACAGTTAAGAGGAAGAAAGAAAAGGATTTATCATTATTCTACACACAGTAGTGTTAAAGCTAGCGCCCTAGACCGATTTAATAGAACTCTGAAGTATAAAATTTAGACAAGATTACTTCTAAAGTATTGTATCTCTGGATTGATATGATTGATTCATTATTCGACGAATATAATCGTACGGTTCAATCAACTATCAGGATGAGACCTATCGACGTCAAGGATGATAGTCTCCTACAAACTGTCCACGCCCGTTTCAAATTTGTCGACCCAGCATCAACTCAGTTTAAAGTAGGCGATATCGTTCATATCAGAAAGCATAAGGATCTTTTCGGTAAGTGATATAAGGCAAACTGGTATACAGAACTGTTCAAAATATGAAAGGTCGTTGATATTAATTCTAAAACTTTCCTGCTTGAAGATCTGAAGAAAAACCTATCCTGGGAGGAGTCTACACTCAGAAACTGAAGAAAACATCGTATCCAGACGTTTACTTTGTAGAGAAGGTTTTAAGATAAAAGGAAAATAAAGCATAAGTTAAATGGCTTGGATTCAACTCTTCTCATAATTCGTGTCTTGATTTAGCTAATATATTTTGATTTATTTGAATAACTTTTATAAACTATGATTGTTGCTAATCTATCCTTTCTTTAAGCCCATCGTTAGTCCATTCTTTCTCTAGACCGTTATTGTAGACAATTAGACGGATTCTATACCAGCATTTTCTTAAATAAACGCCCCAGTCTCTATCTGACGGAAAAGACCTGTAAGGCTAAAAAACTTTTAGACAGTATAATATATAAGCATAAGAAGGTATATCCATTGTGATCAGAATTTGCTTGCAGTTGATTCAACTTAGACTCTAGATGTAGGAAAAGTCCTAAGTAATAGACTGATGCTCTGATAATTTACCTTTACAGATTCTAGATGTAGGAACATACCTATGTCTCACGCTGTGAGAGAAAGAGAGAATGCACTAGTTTACCACTGATGACAGAATTATCACGTCAAGATCAACGCAGACAAAATATTGTTGAAGGCTGAGATCTTAAAGGATGAACGAGAAGGAGAGGGGGACAGGGTCATGAGGGTTGACAGGTGAAGGGTGACAGCTGAAGGCGAAGGGGCAGGGAGCCAAAATATTGGTGGCACATAAGCTCTTATATGTGTCCTGGTACGCCCCTGCCTCATAATCGGAAGTACCTACTATACAGGGACTCTTATGAGAAACATCAAAACATAGGGTTTTTCTATGTTCCTGGTATGCCCCTTTTATATATACTAAGATTACTCCAAATAGTTTATAAAAATAATATAATTTTCAAAAATTGGTTAGAAGAGAACTCCAAATATATTTTAGAGACATATAATTTTCAAACATTTATATCGAGGAGGGAAGAGTGGGGTCGGGGTGGGGATGGAAGTCAAGTCCAATAAAAACTTTTTTTTTAATAAACTTGGCCTTCCCTACACAAATAAGGCTCCACCACCACTGGTTTAATAGCTGTAGATAATATCTACAGAAGAAAATTAAAATTATGGTTTTCTTTATTATGGGGGGTTTGTGGGGGTCCCTATTTTTGGGGGTCCCCGGGTGATCACCTTGATCGCCCCTCCCCCGCCTCCTACTCCCTTAAATCCGTCACTGCCTTACTTCATTACTGCAATGACTTCAACACTACCAAGATCTATCAAGGGCTTAGCCTTGATGCGATTCAAACTTAAAATAGTCTTATTCTATATTTTATAAAATAATGCTGAAAAAATCACAATTTATATTGATAATTTTAAATTAAAAAATATTTTGTTGTAAGCTCAATAATCCTTTTATCTTAAATTTAAACTTTTGTAGCCCTACTTGATTTGCATTAGTTTTTGGTTTCATGTATTGTAATGTCTTCAATGCTTTATTCTTTTCTTTGTTGGTTCTTCCATGTCTGTAGTTTTGGGAAATAGTGGGAAGTGTATCCAAAGAATAAATAATTATTTAAATAGCTCAGAGGAGAGATCAGTGATATGCTAAGCCAAAGGTCCTGAGTTTAAATCCAAGATCAGGACATTTCACAATAACAAATGTTTCTATTACATAGTTTTCCCTTAAATTAAATAAACCATAGATAGATATTGATGTTATTATGATGTTGTTATATTGGTGTGTGTAGGTTACTCATTACTCACACATAGTTTTCTGGACTTGCTTCGGCACCTAATCGAGGATTGTAATGGACCACTCGAGGAGCGTGCCTCAAGTTTCGACGCGGACGTCTGCGCCTCAACACAGGAGTTTGATACTCGGCTGGTGTAGGGGCTGGCACCATCTGCATCTCTCCTGGCCGAGGAATAGATCGCCACAGAGGTTTCTTATACGCCATCTTTACCTAAAACAGTGAGATGGGCTTGGCTCTGACACGGGATGTCCCAAGGCAGTGGTTCCTAAACCTTTTAGAAACGCGGCCCAATTTTTAGAATGACAAACTTTTACCTACTATTTATGAACGAGAGAGGTGTGGGGGAGTTGTGGGGGGTATTTTTCAACTAATTTTTTTTTACTACTTTAAAAAAAATATTCAATATGATTTTACAAAAAAAAATACTTGTATATTTCTTATAATGAGGGTGTGAAGGTAGCACTTGTTTCCTGTTTTTGTTAATGACGGTATTGATGTCCAAGCCACAGACACAAGCATGAAACCCGATTCTCGTATCAAAATTTTATGCACCTTATTCTTCATTTTTTATTTTCATTTTTTCATGATTTTCTATTTTAAATAACTACAAAATTTTCACATTAAACACTTTTTTTGCAACCACTGTTTTAGAGAATTAAAATTCACATCATGGGTTTTCATACTCGGTTCAGAATAACACCGGCATAGGTTATCTCCTCAAAGTTCATCCTTTTCATCTTGTTTGCCTAAGTTAAATATTACCATCAAATTTGTTTTGTATTTTTTTCCATCAATATGTTTTCATTGTTTCTTCAAGCGAATGTTTGTACATTTATTTCTAAATCATTCCCTTCATCCTTTGTACTTGGCTCAGTTAATATAAGTCACAAGTAGCCCAAGTGAATAGTCTTCTTAATTTGTTCAGTTGATTACAACTTACCATCATTCCAGGGATCATTTTCCAACATTCAATTCTGTTCCTCGTAGCTTCTTTTAGCTTTGTCATCTTCATGCCAGTGTCCTGCATGATGGTATCCATTCAACGTATTCGTGGTCTACCATTTCCTCTCTTACCTCTCACCATACTGAGCATAATATCCTTTTTCCATGAGAGATGCTTCTCATAATGTGGTCAAAGTAGGCTAGCATTTGCCTTACCATCTTAATTTCTAAGGACATTCTTGACTTGACCTGGTCTAAGACACCCTTATTGCTATTTTTTTAGACTAAATATATATATATATATATATATAATATATATATATAATATATATATATAATATATATATATATAATCCATGCGGTATGTGTCTATCCTCCAAGGTGTCTTTCTTTCATGTTTCGATATCTTAAAGAGCTGAAATTTGGTATGTACCAGTATGGAGAAAAATCCAAAAATCCAAAATTTGAAAAATCCAAGATGGAAGATCCAAGATGGTTAAAGCAATGTTCAAATTGAATGAGCTAATCTGTATTATAGACGCTAAAGAAGTAGGCCATCTTTATGAAAAAAATCCAACATGGCGGATCCAATACTGCATTTGAAACATACAAATTGAGTCCTAGAGGCTGAAATTTGGTATTGACGCTATGGAGCAGGCCATCTCTATGAGAAACATCCTAAAATAGAAAAAAATCCAACATGACGAATGTCTCCTGATAACCTGAGCCGAGCCATGGACACATATCACCGACTTTTAAATATCTAAAAAAAGATTTTAAAAACTGGGAACAAACTTCATGTGAAATCTGAAATTGCACTTGTCGGAGACAGGCCCAGCCCCTTGTAAAAGCTTAAGATATTTTATTCTTTAAATTGAAAAATGACATCTGGACACGGGAATCAAACCCGGGACATTTGGCTTAGTTTGCCAATTCTCAAACTACGAGTTATCCAGGAATAATATCATGCTTAGGGTCATTCTTCACTCATATTTTAAGGCAAAGTGATGGCAGTGCTGAAATCATTAGGTACAAATGTGTGATCAATTAGATCACAAGATATCAGGTAATAGAGCCACCTTTGACTCGGTAAGGCCTTAGATGCGGCTATATAAATATAATAATCAATTAACATAATAAATAGCTTTGTTATTTAATGAATCATGATATGCACATTAGTATGATTGTCATTGTACATTTGGCAGCATAAAGCCTTACTGAGTCTTTTATATAATACAAACATTTTTGCAGCCAAAAGTGGTACAATTTTACTATTTTATTAGTATTATTCTATACACAAGCCTTAAGCATATTGATAGTATATATCAAACGCTACAATTGTAGATCATATGGCTTAATGTATAGATACATAAAAATAAATATAGTGAATTTTCTGGCTATTAAAAAGTAGAGCTTACCTTAAATCTGCTTCACATCAGTTTATCAACAAGATTAAAATGAGAATGTAGGGGACATAAGAAAAGTTCAGTGGTTTGCAGTTTTATAGCAAAACCTTTTTTGGGCAAAACAAATCAAATATTGCTTCAGTAGAAACATAAAGTTTAATTTTCTCCATATGGTGATATCAACGGTTCTTGAATATCTCTCAAGGTTGTCCTGGAATTTAATGACAACTTTTTCTCTTTGTTTAACAAAGTTTCTTATCTAATGTTGCTATGCTCATAGCTTCAAGCTCACCTTTCAAGAAGACAGCACGATTTACAAACTACTTTCTAACAAGGCTACAGACAGTGGGACACCCACAAATTTACTTAAGGGTGTGTGTAGAGTATCAAAGCTGTTAATTTTTATTTATTTTATTTGTGAATTTTAGGGATGTTTTAAATGTATGTATATTATGAATAGTTAGTTCAAATAGCTTTTACCTTTATGAACAAGTAAAAGTACCTATATTAGAAACAGTTTGTTTTATCCATTCATACACAGCATAAACCTATTTGGTTCCTTTGACAAGCTAAGCCAATTTGAACACTTTGTCATAACTGCAATGTATATATGAGAAAGTGGATAAATATGGAACGAGTTTTTTTAGTAGATTTTAATGTGTCAGAAATTAGTTATTTATTGCATTAAATAAAATAATATAGTTTTAGTTTAAAAAGGTTTGCTATTTGTACAACATATTTTAAATCAATGAAAATATGATAAAAATACTTATTAATTTGTTCACATCATAGGAATAAATTATCACTAATATTTATCAACCTACCTGAAAAGTTTAAAAATAATCACTCGCTCAATTTAGAAGGAAAAGTAAAATAAATAAATTTATATTTAAATTATATATCACCATGGTTTTATGAAACAATTAAACAACTTGCTGTATCCAACAATATACTAACAATATTTTCATAAAATATGTTTTAAGCCATTTCTAAATAATAGCATTATTGTGATGAATGTAATTTGGTTACAGGATTTCCACTTACCATAACTCCCTGCATCACAACTAAGTTGAAGTTTATAATTAAAAAGAATCAGTGCCTTACAATTTATGAGAATAAGTCATAAGCTCTCGAGATATTCTACAGCATGTTGTATTGTTACTTAAGTAATATTAGATATTTTGTTCTCGTTGGTTAATTTAGTATTGAAATGCACTTAATCAGTTTTTGTTTACTATACTGTGAAAGTAAGTATTAATAAATAGGTATAGGGGTTTGCTTCTAAAAGCACCAATAACTAATAGATTACAAAACTAATTAGAGCCATGATAAATAATGATTCAAATTTATATTGTTTGAGTACAATCCTTTTCATTTGTAGTGGTTATTTACATGGCGTCAGCCTTGACATCATTCCAGCGAGACACATCTCCATCCTATCAGTACTAAGGTGTACTTAATACAGTCTTGCCCTTAGCTCTTCAATAAGATATCTTTATTATATTAAATATATCAATAGGTTGAATAGTACAACTTTATTATAAAAACTCTTACCAAGCATAAAAAAAAATATTAAAATAAAATATGCAGTAAAACCCCATTAGACTGAACCTCAGTAGCCCAAAAATTCGAATAATCCAAACACACTTCTGAAAAAAGGGGAAAAAAATTAAGTCAAATGAAATATATTTTATTAGTTAACAAACTCAAAGTTAAAAGAGTATCATGATATGAATTTATTACGATATAATAGCCCCGCGATTGGGAGCAAATTATCATGCTATGGATTGTTTTACCTGCGATTGCACCTATTAAGATGATACATTTTAATATTGGTATTTATAGGCCTGTGATCAAGCGCCAATTAAAATGGTTATCGTTTAATTAGCTGATATTTGCCCGTGACCGAGCACTAATAAAAGCAGTACAGATTGTAATCGTGATAATGATATTAAGTAAACACAACTTTTGATGTTGCACATGGTTTATTAAGATGATTATACCTTCGGTACGAATATATTATATGAAATGATACAATTTTCGTTTAACTACAGATTATTTTCTGTGTACTCTATGGATTTAAGTTAGTGGCACTCTCTTGTGATATTACACTTTCTCTAGATTTATGCTACTGATACTGTGTGTATTCATACGCACAAATGACTTATATATGACCTACCCCTTGCCTCTTGGACCCCTTGTCTCCAGTGTCAAAACCAACTAATAGAAAGACTCCTGGGAATACAACGTTGTGAAGGCTGGCTTCCTATTGGGTATCATTAGATCTTTTCAATACTATTGAGTTGATAAAAAAATTTTTAAATCGTATTACATTGACATTATTTCTGAAAACGCGTGATTTTCCATGGATGAAGTACTATAAGGATAATTTACTTATAGCACTATAAAGAAAATTACACTTCATCCATGAATTTTTGAATATTTTAGAGGGGTCCAAAACAATATCATTACAAGAGAATTGTAAGAAACAGTGATATATGATAATAAATGCTTTATATTCACATGTTGTAGTCAACACAATGTGTTTTCCTTTAACTAAAAATAATTACAGTACATATTATGTTATAAATCAGTTGAATAAATGAAAATTTGATTAATCTCAATTAAGTGTAATTTAAAATTCGTGAAAATATTGTATCCCTATATTCTCCCTCTTAATCCAAATTTTCGCTAATCTGGACAAGCCTTGGTCCCAATTAGTTCGGATTAACAAGGTTCTAGTGTACTTCTGAGCCTCTTAGTCATGGGTTGCTATTCTTATAATTCCTTACTAAAGTCGAAATTAAGAAGCCATTCACCCCCATCCACCCCTCATGGATACTCGCATATTTACACTAACAAGGTGTCAAACTGAAATATTTGAAGGTTTCTGGTTCCGTAGCTGTTCTCTAAACAAACTTTTAAAGTATCGGATCTGGCTTTGGTTAAAGCATAATAAAGCTTTTGTTTCTTTTTAGTTCCCATTTAAGTTCTGGTTCTTTAAAACATACTTTTACTAGTTACTTCTTTAAAATCAATTTGAATCTAGATATAAGTTATTAAAATACTACTATATAATGTTGTTACAGATGGTTCGATGCAGCAGTGTATTGGGCTACTGGGACACCTGTGGATATGTAATGCCTCAACTACTTTAAATTAAAATAAAGCCACCCATTCAAATCTAAATGATTGTTTTTATTACATTTTAGGGGGCGGCCAGACTGAGCGACTAAAATATAAAATAGAACACATTGGTTGTAATAAGAGGTGGCCAGACTGGAGCGCGCGAGCGAGTAAGCAACTGAGTGCACTGCTTGAAAGATAGAACTGGTTCTATTTTTCAAGCGCATGCACCTGACCTGGTACAGTCTAGTTTACAGGCGCTAGGCAATATTATTGTATGTTGGTTCAATGAGTGCTAGGAAAACTTCTCATTTTGACATTTTTATTAATATCGATAAGTTTAGCACACGTGCTACTAACGGCCTAATTTAATTGGTAAGATCATAAACCATACCTATATGTATATATATATGTAAAACTGATATGTTAAAATACTTCAATATTATCAAAGTTGGCCTTTACAAATAAGAATCACCATTAGCATGGAGAGAGGATGAGAAATCCACAACAATAAATCACTTGTTAAAACCCCCCTCAGTTCACTCAGCCAAGATTCGGAGCCTCCTTGTCAACAACTAACGAGAGCTATCTGCTAATCACGCGCTC